>OZ017780.1:5076835-5122639 GCA_963969325.1 Lycopodina hypogea | reverse complement strand
TAGCATGGCATGCAAATTTTTATATTAGTACCTTCAAAAGCAATGAGAATTTATTCACACTTGGTTAAGTCTGTCACATTAATGAAAATATCCACGTAATTTTTCTGTGAATTGAAATCAATTCTATTTCAACTTTCCAGTGAATTATGTATCTGTTAGCAAATGTAATATTTTATCGGATGTCATCTGAAAAAAATCAGACCTGTTTTATGGAAGAAATCCAACTTGGATTGACAGAAACAAATGACCTATTTTGACAGGAAATTGTTGATTATTAAAAAAAATCAACGTATACCAAATTTGTGTGTTTCTGCTGCTGCTCTCCTATCTGACATTCCGACAATGTAATCAGCGCATCTTTACCCTTTATCAAGTGGAACCCGAAATTTTATCAAAAACTAGCAGTTTTGGTTGTTTCTTTTGGAATTTTTGAACCAGAATATATATATTTTTCATATTTCAGGGCCTTAGGGAACATTTATGCACAAAATTTTTTTATATTTTTTTATTATCATAATCAGTCCACACATCTAGGAGGAATTCCTGAAGATACAGACAGACAGACAGAAATTGTTGATTTATCCTTTGGATTTCACATTAATCATGGTTGTTATGCATGCATGTGCTGTTGGCTCCACCATGTGTGTTAGTAATCTTAGTTTATTATTCCCAGCCTGTGGGTGACATTATTCCTTCTGTTTCCCCTCCTGGCAGACATAGCCGCCTCAACTTATGGCAGAGACTACTTGGCCAACTGTGAGGATGGGAGGAAGTTGATTGACACACCTTGTCAGTGGCGGCCTCGCTCCTTTCCAGAAAACGAGTAGGGTTTGGAATAATCTTGGCCCCACACTATGAAAGCATTAATAGTAAATGAAAGAGGGAGGTCGTGCACATAATATATGACATTTTGGGCATTGGTGGGCTCCACTTCTCTCTTCTCTCTCTCTCTCTCTCTCGATCTCTCTCCCCTCTCTTCCTCTCTCTCTCTCTCTCTCTCTCTCTCTCTCTCCCTCTCTCTCTCTCTCTCTCTCTCTCTCTCTCTCTCTCTCTCTCCTCTCTCTCTCTCTCTCTCTCTCTCTCTCTCTCTCTCTCTCTCTCTCTCTCTCTCTCTCTCTCTCTCTCTCTCTCTCTCTCTCTCTCTCTCTCTCTCTCCTCTCTCTCTCTCTCTCTCTCTCTCTCTCTCTCTCTCTCTCTCTCTCTCTCTCTCTCTCTCTCTCTCTCTCTCTCTCTCTCTCTCTCTCTCTCTCTCTCTCTCTCTCTCTCTCTCTCTCTCTCTCTCTCTCTCTCTCTCTCTCTCTCTCTCTCTCTCTCTCTCTCTCTCTCTCTCTCTCTCTCTCTCTCTCTCTCTCTCTCTCTCTCTCTCTCTCTCTCTCTCTCTCTCTCTCTCTCTCTCTCTCTCTCTCTCTCTCTCTCTCTCTCTCTCTCCTCTCTCTCTCTCTCTCTGTGCATATTTTAAAAAATATGTGCATTATTGAGGTGATGAGTCATAAGGCTGATAATAATAAATGTGTTTAGTTTGATATCTACATATGAGAGCTCATTTAGTTCAGTTAATTTTTTACTCTTTTTTTATTCTTTTTTTTATAATTTTATTCATCTCTTATTTTTAAATTTGTTTCTTTTTTGCATAGGACTAATTTTCCCTTAGTATTTATAAAGACCACATTTAAAAAATAAAAAAAATTTTTATTGTAATCACACTGTAGTGTATGAGATAATTAACTTTATTTCATGACCGTTTTGTGTACAGTAGAAACAGGTAATTGTGTGTGTGTGTGTGTGTGTGTATGCATGTTTGTGTAGCTGCAAGCTCAGGAGTCTACTTCTAATGGCGCTGTACAACATCAGGTAAGCATTGAATCTCTCACTATTACATGATCAGGGTTTGTTACTGTTTTTAGAAGGCTGGGAGGTTCCCTTGGATTATTTCGTGGCACCCCTCCCCCTTAGCAATTTAAGGAGGTCAAATTTTAGCTTCAAGTTCAAACACTCAAACTCTGAACCATATTCCCTGTGGTTGTGGTTTAGTACTCATAAAATAGATTCTCTCTGTAATTTTTTTTATATGGAGAGTGAGGTGTAGTGACAGTGGCTTTAAAATGTGTTGCAGGTGGGAAGATGGTTCCAACTACGTTTTTCCCTCTGATTTTTAGGAACTAACCTTTTAGACAAGAACAAAATATATGAAGAACGCACAGCAGCACTGGAGCATCTGTTCTGGAGCATATATGGGGAGACAAGGATAGACAGCCTTTACTGCACTTGCACTAACTTGGACATATCTGGGAATGAACTTACCTTGCAGCTTCCTTCATATAGGGACAGGAGCTACATGATCCAACCTTTGGCTGTGGCTATTGTGCTGATTCATACTGGGCACATGCACACCCAGGAGGATGGTCAATGCCTGGTGTCCTCAACTGTGGAGTCTTATTATTGCATAGCAGTGCTGTAGGAGTGAGCATGCTCTCTGAGCAGATGCAGCAGCATTGACTAGTCTATGTATGCGATAAGCTTGTTGGGGCTTTCCCCTGGAGCTGATCTCAGTCAGTACCATGTCATTATGGAGTGTGCCAATTTTTTCTTCTTTTTTTTATGTTTAAACTTGTTTTACTTGTTTGTCGTTTCTTTTTGGTTGTTGTTTTTTTTGGTATTTGTTTCTTTTCAGCATCAACATCCAAGGGAATTCACTACCTTACCAACAGACCGAAATTTGTCTCAGAGCTAACTTGGTTGCTTCATGGTAATATAGTCACTAGAAAGAGCAAACATTTTAACACTTGATATTGTAAACATTGCTATTGTAGGCATTTATTATTGTAAATTTTGTACTTAACACTTTTTACTGTAAACATTGATATTGTGAACAATTGTTATTGTTGTTCTTATAGAGGAAACGGATGCTACCAACAGGCTCCATGCACTCAGGTAAACAGGATGTTCTCACTGCCAATCTTAATGCTTTAATTTACCAACTAAAGATTCACTTTAATTTTTTTTCAAAAGAGCTGTTATATTATTTGGTGAAGTTGGAGCACCTCATTTTGATTCCTCCCCCCCCCCCCCCCCCCCCCCCCATTATTTTGAATACCATCTATTGCATTGTTCCATATGTCAAGTAGGTGCCAAACATCATTGCAATAAACTTACAATACTCCGAAAGTATCTGTAAAAATAAGGGAAAGTTGGTATATTAATTTCTTGGGTATCTGTAAAACTAAGTGAAGGTTGGGCTATCAATTTCTTGGGTATCTGTAAAACTAAGGGAAGGTTGGGCTATTAATTTTTGGTGTATTTTATTTTTGTTGTTTTTGGTTTTTCCCAAGATTATTACAGTCCATCATTCTTGAGCAAGGGAATTCAGGTTTCATCCAGGAAGACACTTTTATTCCACTTGTGCAGCAACTATCTACTGATCTCAACACTGAAGTATGTAATACATGATAGCACAAGATGCAATCACTATGGCAATAATGATATGAAGCATTAGTTCAGTATCAATGGAGGGGGGGGGGGGGGTGCATTGATCAAGGATGACTTAAGGTTGTCTATATTAATTTAATGCTTAAATGAGAGAGGAATTTCCAATATAAGGATCAAATATTTGTCTGCTTTATAGTGTTTGGGCCAGAGTAATAGTAACTGATTTTTTTTTTCCTGTTTTATTATTAATGTTCAGGTTCGTAATATAGCAACAGAGCTCCTCACAGACATTGCGTTGCTACGTACAAAGATCACACAACATCCTCCAACAAACTTGACTGCTTATGGCAGCAATTAATACAGTCCTCTATATGCATAATTATACTCCACTCTTCCTCATGTATAGGGACAGTTCTCAGCATAACACTTGGACTTGTGATGGAGTGGATCTCATTTCTACTCCAACATTTGGAAAGGGTTGTCAATGCCTATCACTGTGTTGTACACTGACCTTATTGTAACAGATCTTTAACTTATTATGTACAATGTTAATGTGAAATATTATACAATACAATAAAGTGTATCATAGGGAGAAAGAGTTGCACTTGTTTATCAGGTATCGTGTGTGGCTTTCAACAATGTTCGGTTTAATGATCCTATTTGGGCCACCATATTTATTAATTGATATATTAGCCTAGCTATTGTAACTCTGATTTTACTATATATTCTATTCTTTGTTTATGCACTCATCACAACTGTAACCACACCCACCCCATATTTAACCAATATCAACACACACATAAAAAGCGGTACACTCAAGTTCTCTTTTCATGAGTTGCCTGTGGTATCTTCCCCCCCCCCCCCTTAAGATGCTTAACTTATATACAATATTGATGTGTAACATTATGTGTAACAACTGAAGTTCTTTGTGGATACTATCTATTTGTGGTCTAAATTGTAGTATGAACTCTATAGATGTCACACCTCACAGGATGTATGAGGCAGACTAGTATATATATTGACACTGACACCATTGTATTCTGTTGTGTTGGAATTGAAAAGAATAAGATTTGTTGAACTGCTAAGAGTGTTTCATATGAGATGGACATTTTTTTGTAATAAAAATATTTGATAACAATAATCAAGGCATCATAAAAATTTTTTTTTTTTAATGTCATTAGTGTATTTGTGGAACTACAGGTATGTGCTATACTCCAGTCCATTGTAGCTAAAGGAATTTTCTTTGGTTAGAAGTTTCTTTGAGATGACCAGATCGAAGCCAGTGAAAACATTTTTTAGTTTACATGCCACAATTGCACATTAATGCTCCAGTTATATTTCTGTGCATTAATTTGTAATTATCTATATCTGTGACAACACTTACACCCTTTCCATATCGTTATTTGAATGAGACGATGTATGTCTCAGCTTTATAGCCAAATGACTTAATGGATTTTGATGAAACTTTACCGTCATGATCCTTGGGTACCTAGCAAGCACTGTAAAGAATCCTGACAGTGGCCCTACTGGTGAAGAAAAATGAAATTCAAATTTTCCATAAAAAAACTTCCCATAAAAACGTGGCTTGTTAGAGCACAGGTCTCTCAAGCTGAAAGTTGATGATTCAAACATTATGTCAATTTTTTTACCCCTTTCTCTTTTTTTTTTCCTTTTCTTTATTTCCTTTATTTCTTTACTTCCTTCAGTGTTTCTTCCCTTCCCTCTCTCTCTCTCTCTCTTTTTTATTGTAATCCTAAGGGTGTGGAAGGAATCAAGCTCCTTACCATAACAGATCCATTCCAATTGCCACTGTTCTTGCAAAATACATCTAAAGAGACAATATCTGTCCTCTCCACCATTCTTCACAAGCAATAGTGCAAATGGTGGTCAACAGTTGTATATAACACATCACATGTACACACAATGCCTGCTGTAAAAATGCTGACCACATCAACTGAACAGCAAACACCTCAGCATTGCCAACCATGCAAGCAAAGATGCAAATTGGAAAGGAAAAAAACAACAACAAAATATCAGAAATTTAGAGAATGAAGGAAAAATTTTTTTATGCATCTTCATTGGAATTCAGATATTGCCAGACTACCACTCATAGCATACTTCAACATAGATCTGTTTCAACCAGTACAGGAGATTACCAACTTCAGAAATCTAGATGACCTCTCCTCTTACTATGTAATGTGTGCCCAATTTATGACATCAAGACAAGGTTACAACCATGAGGACCAATGTGCTTGCTAATAAATCAACCTCCATGCCACCCATGCAGCTCTCTACTGTCCCCCAAACAAAAACAAAAAATTGAAGTAAGATAAGGGGGATAAGCTTACCTTAAAAAAGAGCTATGGTATAGCCATGACCTTCTTTCTAAGGTTGTTAGTTCTTTAGGTGCTTCCTCCAACCAAAATGCTGGGGATTAATCAGTTGACCAACCTAAAAGTAACACAACTTGAAATAGCTATCACTTTAGCTCAACTGTTCCCCAAATCAAAAATGAAAGTAAGATGAATCCGTAGATGTACAATAAGTACACAAATTATATGTGCAGTCACATTCTTGGCATGTCAACAAAATTAAAATTTTTTTTATCCATTTTTAAATTTTTAAAAATATTTTTGAACACATGGTATGATATATTGTTATCATAGATCATGTTGAAGTATGAAAAGCAGTCTCCTCGGATTTGGCTGTCTTTAGAACATTGTTGAAGGAAGAGGAGTTGAAGGAGTATGACACATCCATTCAACCGGTAGAAGAAGTCAGCCAACTGAACCTGAAGAGACCACATAAAGTGTGCTGGGATCTAGAGCAACATATGGACTCATACATTTTTGTTTGCCATGCACAACATTAGGAAAGTAACTAAACTTACCACAAGGATATAACACATCCACATCACAAGAGCTGGGAGTCAAGGGTGTGCGCCCACATTGCTGGTTCCGTCCTTGTGTAATACAAGAGCCACCAAGCTTCCTCCTAGGTTCTAGTGCCCCATTCACAAGAAATACACAACACATAAACTCAGGACATATTGAGGATTTTCCAACCCTCAAAGATCTAGGCTAGTGGAGAGAAAGAAGAATAACACAGATTGATGATCCACATGAGGTCATGCCGACTTGTGTGGTAAAGGTGTACATGATAAAAATAATGTCTTTGTCTTGCATTTACCAACAACTCTCTGCAGGAGATAATAAATCGATACTCAAGCAACCTTGACATCCCATACGTGGACTTCCAGCTGTTATTCACTGCTGATCCTAACCCTGAAGAACAATAACACGAACAACGATAACAATTCATAAATTATACACGCAAGAATAGTTTGTGTGGAATGATTTGGTGAAAAAGTAATACAAGATTATATTAAATGAAAATGATAACTGAGTAGTGTAATTGTATTAATATCATGTACATGCCTACTAAAGGTAGTGCAGTCATCCACTACATGTTGCACTGTGTGATAGACATGTCCACAGGATCACTGATGGTCTGACTAAGTACAACACCCTTTATAATATATATGAAAGTGCTGTCATTGTTATATTTATGTTATGAAGTAACAAATAATGGCACATTAAATTTTACCTAGAATTTAAAAAATATAGAAATTAAAATAAATAATAGTAAATAAACAAATAAAACAGAAGTAACATCTCCCAGTGTGTTTTAACAGCCAACATTGCACTCTGTAAGGGCATATGTAATTATTTCTCAAAACGAGCAGTTTTACATTATTAATCATTCTTTTAAACATTTTGCTTCAAAAAGACAAAGTTAGGTGACAATGTACTGATAGCCGAACCAGACTTTACATTTAATTTGCAGTATTGTGTGTATATGTATTTTTTTAAATTTCATGTGCCAGGCTTTCCTGTATGGTTTCCAGTTGTAATACATGTCCAGCAAGCACATTAAGTATGCCAATGAAAATTAAAGGGTAACTGAACTGGAAAAAAAAACAAACATTTTTTTTGTCTTATCTTGCCCATAATGTATAACCTGGCATAAAAAATTTTGGAAAATTTTAGTGCAATGTTCATGAAGAAAAAATAGCTTCATTTTTTAAAATTCTCATGGGGGTATAACTATTCACCCTCTGCCAATGCAGCTGCTCTGTTGTAAGCATGCATTACTTGTTCAGGTTCCTGTGCTGCACACTCACACACTCTAGCTATCACCACCCACAAGTCACTCTCCTGCATAGAGACATGCATGCACAATGTACAGGCACCAGCAATGGCTATCAGTAGCGATTTAAAGACTCTAAGTCACATTAATAAACCAACAAAACAACAACACCAATAAAACAACAAATTAATGGTTATACACCCACAGCTCAAACACCAGCTAAATTAAACAAAGCTTGGCAGGCATACATAATAATATCTAATATTAGCTAGCTTGCAAACATGCAATTTCTCCAGTTAGGTAAAGAGTTATCACCATTCCACACCTCCACTGGTTTGCCTCTTCAGAGGTTTAGCTCCTTTCGGTAGTAGTGCAGAGCTTGTGAATAATGGCCACAGTCTTCCAGTGTCCTGGCCAGAGAGACATAGATGAGAGAGAGCTCCTGAGAGGTCCACTTTGTACCCACTTCATCTTCCTCAACCACATCAGCTGAAGTGATCAGATCAAAGAAAAAGATGGTAAAGGGTCATTCTTGTCGAGACACACTTAGGGGGGGGGGGGGGGGGGAGGAGTTGCAGTAGTAATTTTGAAGAGCAAATGATCTTATATATTAATTTACTTATCCAATATAATAAGATAAGAGACTTGTGAGAGCAGCAATGGAGTCTGAGGCAGAGAAGAAAAGCTGCAGCATTTGAAATTATGAGGTGGCCAAGGAAATTATAGGGACAGTTATGGGGTGAAGAATGTTTTCAGGAAACACAGATGGAGAGCTAAAAACAGCAGTAGGTATTGGGTGGACTTATTACTCAATGTGGTGTCAGCCAACTTGGCTGCAAGGAGTGTGTGCAGTGATGCAATCCCCTCCCCTGAGGACTGTGGGAGGTCCCCTCTGCAGCTGTTATCACACCAACTAATTAGTTATCTAATCTTATCCCATTCTGTATTGATAGGCTAATATTCCATTATTGTGTGTTCAATCACTATCAGTCTACATTCTGAACAATTGGGAATATTTTAAAGTAGTTATATATGAAGACAGCAGTAATTGGGGGCCACAACATTTACTTCTCTTTGTTTTCATTAAGTTAAAAATTAAGTCCAATCTCCATATTGAAGAAGTTGGGGGAGTGTCAGGGAGGCCCACCATCCAAAATCATTGTTAAGACTCCTTCATGAAGGAAACACAGAAAATTATATATCAAGCAGTAAAATTGAACTTATGACTGACCCTACAGTGATAATGCAGTGTAAAAATTATGTTGTGCAGTAAAACTGTAATATGGTTCTTACAATAGGAGTTTTGATGCATATGAGTGTGATCTATATTTTTTCATTAGAAGATTAATATTTTGGGTTTATATTTATGCATTTTGTTTTGTTGTATCTAATTTAAAAAAGGAAAAGGAAAAAAGGAGAGATTTAATTAAATCATGGTCAAGGGTCGTCAAAAGCCAACCGCCGTAGTAAATGTTTATTTTATTTTTTTTTGGGGGGGGGGGGGGGGGCTCGGATCCCCTATTAACGACCCTTTACCAATTACCAGTCCAACACAGAGCATTCCTGTGACGAACCTCAATCTTTGCATTCCTAGAGCTATTGAAATAGGAGAGCATTTAAATAAAATTGTGGAAGGGGGTGGGGAATCTGACTAAAGATTCAGGATTTTTAAATTAAGATCCGAGGTCATTTGGATAAGGTAATGATCACAATAAACAACGATTAATACATACATACAGATAAACAGAATAAGACAGATAAATAAGGGGGAAAAATTAATACAATTCTAATACCAATTTCAAATGAGATCCCAATTGGCCCACACTCTCACAATCCTGCAACTCATACAAACAAACAGGAATAGACAGACTCAACTACTGCACTATCTTATCAGTACAGTTACTACAATACATGGATAAGGAGAGAGAAGAGGTAGCCAGCAACACTGAGCATGGATTACTGCTATAGCACAAGATATTGAAGGATATCTCCTATATGGGGCATTAGGAGACCCATGGACTGATGGATGCCTGGGGAGAGGAGGAGAGTGTATCTGTTGCCTGCTGTTCTTCACTACAATACAGGAATGTAGTGTATTTGGGGGGACACACCACATGGTCTGGCATAGCCACACCCTCACCAACAGAGAACCACAACACTTCCAGTGGCTGGAGAATAGTTCTGTGCCTTAGTAAGAACCACAGTACCAGAGAGTTACACTCCAACAAAATCCTTAAATGTTTCTACATGAAGTGAGAGCCATTCAGCTGGAAGGGAAAACAGCAATCACTGTGGGTTGGAGAACCAACAAATAAAAAGGAGATGTCTGAATGTCTGTCCGTCTGTGTCTGTCTGCGTTTGTACCATCATTCGGGCCAAACCTGCACGTGGATTTCTCTGAAACTTGGCATGATGACTGATTTGAATCAACTTAAAACATGGGCTAAAAATTCCGTAAAATGGTTACCATGGTAATGACAAAAGTTTTTAAAAAATGGTATTTTTGCAAAGAAAAAACCCTGAATCTACAGCTGTAAAACTTGGTATGCATATTCAACTTTACTCTGGGAGTAACATGGGTAGGTTCCCACCTGGCCACACCTCTTCCTTATCCTGTGTAAGGCTAAAAATGACAAAAACAATATATCAGAAAAAACACTTGACCTAAGAAGTTAGACACATGAACTCATATATACTTGGAATCAATATAATCTGGGGAATGTTTTAAGCCCATCTATATAACCTAGCCTATTTCTATGTTCATATCAGCCCCCCCCCCCCCCAAAAAAAAGCCAAAAATGGTACTGTGCAAAGAGAAATGGTGCCCCCACCCCCCCAAAAAACAACAAATTCTAAATAAAGATTGGACCTAAGGAGTTAGATCCACGAACCCAATTTAATATATATTTTGGTTCGTGTGTGTCCATGTTTGCATGTATGTGTCTAGGCATCATGGCCAAACACTGGGACCAAAACGGCCGAAATTTGGCATGTGCTCTTTTAGAGTCGGGGTGAGTATTATTAAACACATGTGGGCATGGTAATGGGTGTGGTTTTACATAGCACACACACAGGAAGTTATTTTGGCTGGAAAAAATTAATCAGAGACCAATCAGATGAAATTTGAGTGGCTTTTATTATGTTTCATGTTGACATTGGCCGGGCAATGCTGGGAATTTGCTGCTAGTATATATATATATATATATATATATATATATATAAATATAATTACAACAAATGTGCATCATCAAGGAACCATATTCATAGCAGCGTCCAATATCAAAATAGTAACATCAAGTGATTTAAATGGTAATTTTGGTAATACGGAAATAAAGTGTATCATTACGTAAGAAATTACTAAGTCTAGAGTGCTCTAGGAAATGAGGCCATCCTCCAAACCCTCCTACTATACTATTGTAACGTCTATCAGATTCCCTCCACCATCTTCCTCTAATAGTTGAAGTGTGTTGCACATTGTGTCCTCCTTGTTGGTGGAGGAGTTCTATAGTGAGTGTTGCCTGTGCTGGCCACTCCAGCTGGTGGTCATACTCTCCTGGCATGGCACATAGGTACACACATAGAGCCTTCCCACGTCCACTATAACGACCATTAGCATCTATGCCTATGCAGAACTTGTACCCACCCACATGTGTATACATGGCTGGACTCTTCCAATCATCATATTTGTCCTTTGCTTTCTCTTTGCTGAAGTTTTCCATTTCAAATGTTCTCTTTAATATAGTACCTGTAGCAACTTCATTAAGAGCCACTTCATTCTGGTCAGACTCCTTCAGAAGCTGTTCAAACTTCTGCTCCATCTCTTCAATTTTCTTTTCCTGCAGTTTTATTACTTGCTCAAGTTTTTCAACAGTGTTTTCTAATTTCAGTTCCTGCTGTTGATTCTTTTGTTCTTGTTTGTCTAATTTCTGCTCTTGTTTGTCTAATTTCAGTAGCTGCTGTTGATTTTTCTGCTCTTGTTCTTCAATCTTCTGCAGGAGCTGCTCCTTCATTTTGACTGCTGCTGCTGCTGTGATGGTGAGATGTTTGTGGGTGTTCTGTCTGGTGTGTTCCTCCTGCTCCTCTCGCTTCAACTTTCTGTCACACCCCACACCAGTGAACTCGCAGGCCACCTCCTGCAGACGGCACATGGCCATGTGTTCCTCCATGAGGCCACGCTCACAAGTCACCCCACACAGATTAAGACAAGGCAAGGGCAAGTAAACACACTCTGGCCGGTGTGTGTCCACCACCACCTCATAGGTGGCTTTGAAGGCACAGTGCTGGCAGCCATAGTCTCTCTGGACACACTCCTCAGCCACATGCTGCTCCATCTTCTTCTTGGGGAGGGTCTGCTTGCAGTTCAAAGGGCAGGAGGTGTCCACATACTGGCAGTTGTCCAGGTCAGGGATCAAGTGAGTGTCCAGTTGCTCTAGTGTCCCACACCAACCACACCCCCTCCTCTTCATGCTGCAGTACACCTGGAGGTCTCTTATTCGTTGCTGGTTCTTTATATGCTGTAGAGTGGTGAAGTCTTCCTGTCCACATGCTGGGCAAGGCTTGGCCTGTAGCAGTGTGTCAGCTATGCAGGCATGACAATAACTCTCTCCGCAGCAACTGGTGATAGTTAGCTTCCTGGCCACCAGGGTACACTTCTTGCAGTAAAAGTCATCACTTACTGGGTCTATAAACTCACACAAATAGCCTTGGGGGTGATCAGAGACTGCCACTTTAAACCAACAAAATAAACTGAGATGGCAGGGCGTGTCACAGTAGTGAAGCCTTTTTTGGGTGTATGTGCGCGTGTGTTAGCATATCTGTGGTCACAGAGAGGAAACCACCTCCCCAGACTGCCACCACACTCTTGTGAATCCTGTCCCTTCAACCACACCACACCTGAGGACTACTATTAGTCACGTCATATAATAGCATACACTTGTCACACCTGTGGGAAATCTAGAGCCTAGAAGTCAGCTCTAGTCTACCCACCTTCCCTATGCTCCACAGTTCTCTTCACTGCAATGAACATGTTACCCCAGCAGTTACACATCACTAGCAATCAATCTAGTAACAATGTCACTCCAGCAGTTTTATAGCAACATATGCCTTCAACTTCCATAGGTCTTCTTACCCTAGAAGTTCAACATCCAAATTTTAGTCTGCTATCAGGAATGTGCCATGCTAGCTACAACAGAATTGATGCTTTGCCACAGCTAAAGCAATTGATATCTATCTAAATAAACTCTGTATTCGTTCTTTGCCACATAATGTATATAGCTAAATATTTAATGTGCATCCCTATCTATTGAATGAATTTACAGTGACTAACAAGAAGCTAATAGTCAGACATTAGCTCTTCTCAGAGTTTCTTCTCAGAGTTTCTGCTTACCGCCAGTAGGCAAGGGTCGAAGTCCAGCTACATTCTATGTGGTCTGAAAAATGCCTGTACTTACCTTATGAACTATACAGCTAAGTCCTGATTTTTTCTTCGCAGACCTTCAGGAATAACAAAGGAAAAAACACCATTTATGGTGGAGTTGGATATCTTAAATATTGGAATGAGTAAATATAGAGACTTTTATAGCGATTTTTTGACCGGCAAAGTCAAAACAAATGAAGTTTAGAGTAGCTCCTTCCTACCCAAAAACAAATGGTCTAGCAGAAAGATTTATATACACATTCCAATAAGCCATGATGAGACTAATGGCCACTTTGGGAGATTGATGTGCACTGGAAGCCAGAGGGACTTTCTGTCCACCACAGACAACCTGCTCACTCCCATCCACTCAGGGGGCACCAGCTGTGCTGTCTACAATGCAGCCACCAACAAGCACACTGCATTCAGTCAGACCTCACCTCAAGAAGAGAGAGGTGGAGAAACAGGAGAAGGAAAATCTAGATAAGCACACCAAATCAAACAATTTCCACACTCTTGAGAAAGATTCTTTGGTGAGAGATTACAGAGGAGCTAGTCCAGTCCCTGTAATAGGGTCCCCGTTTACAATTGAAGAAACAGAGACTTTGGAATTGAGTTACCTAACTTCCTTCTTGGAAAATAACAAGTTGGGTATATACATTTGGAATCGGGTCGAATAGCTGCAAGGGGTAGATTTTCAATATGGCCACCATTGACCACAATGTGCATTTATCTTCTAAACTGGTTGCCCCGAGGAACACTAATTATGGTTATTTCTGACTAATTAAGCGGCAACATTTTGACCTTCTTTTGGAAATATAAGGTCACCATGACCCTCTAATCCAAGCAGGCCAGCACTTTCCATCTTGAAAATGATAAGTTATTTCTAGTTTGCAATTTAATCTGCAAGCGCACATGCTTCATTATGTCAACATAAGTACACGGTCTTTACGGCTGAGTGCAAATATGACCTGAATTCATTGGAACTATCCGTGGGATCAGGAAATGTATGTTGAATACAATCCAAAGTAGATGTCAAAAAGAGTAGTGGTAAATTCGTTTGGTTCAACAATAGTTGTCATCCCATCAAACAGGCTATGAGGGGGAGTCTTCCAAGCACTCGGATATTTACTGGCTACACACAAAAAATAGACGCTACACTGATCATCATTATCTACAAGCCACCCTCCTCGAGGATGACCATGGCATCCCTACCAGTGTTTCTGCCTCCCAGCATATATGCCGGTGACTTTAACTGCCAGCACACAAGCTGGGGGTATCAAAACAACAGCGGGAGTGGAAATTGCCTTGTCCTATTGGCTAATCTCAATGATCTCAGCCTCCTATACAACCCAAAGGAGAAGCGAGTGGAAGTCAATGACCACTCCACTGCACCTCCATTTCCCCACTCCTCAACAAAGACCCGCTGGCCTGGATGTATCCAGGTTGGCATGGACGCGCCTCAATCGCAAGTGCACAAGAGTGGGAAGATTCAACATGTCCATGCACAAATGGGGACTATCGCCCAGTGCGAGCTGTGAGTGTGGCACGGAGGAACAAACTCAAGACCACATCTTGTGGACTTGCCCCATGTAGCGGCCACCGCATGGACTATATGGTCCGGTAGAATTGGACTAGTCGACGAAGAAGTGGCTGCTCAAAGGCTGGCCGGACATCTAGTCTGAAGATATTGCATACGAAAGAAGAAGATCATTTACAGGATGATGACTACACACACACACAAATTGCTGATTTAAATACTCCCTAAAAAAACTGTTTACTGATGATGTTCCATACCACAGCAAGTGTGAGGAAGCAATGTGAGATGAGGATCACTCTGCCTGTACCAGCTCAGGTGAATCTGAAAAGTTTGCTCTTTTCATGTACACATTGATTTTCTGCTTGCAAAGGGACACTACCTCACCATGAGAGTCTCTGGGAGATAGCCATTTTTGGGTTCATGATGTAGAACAGAAAAGCAAGACCACATAGTTCTGCCAACCAACACAAATAGGAGTCTGATCTCTCTTCTCTCCATCCTCCATTACTCTTGATGATCTTGCTGCTGAGATCAAACATAGATATGTGATCAGAGAAGTAGGTGTTCACATGTGGTCGCTGATGGATGAAGTCAAATTTGGTCTTGAAGATAAGTTTAGTGATGCTGATATGTGTGAGACATTGTGGAACATTTAAATAAACCATGGCCAAGTGGTCAAGGTATAGGTCTAACAATCAGAAACGTCCATGTTCCATATTCCCCTGATACATAAATATGTGGATATGTATGTATTTATTTATATTGCACGTTAATCCACCCTTGCAGAAACCCCCCCCCCCCCCCCTGCCATATGGGTGGTTTTTCGGCACACCTTTGATGGGCTGTAGTCATAAAAATGTCTAATTTGATGACAAATGTTGTAAATTTTTTAAACAAAAGCGAACGTGTGATAATGCCAAAGCATTTAAAAATTAAAAAAAAGTAATATTTTTTGCATTTTTTTAGCCTTACACACTAAGAGGAAGAGGTATAGCCAGATGGGACCCACCCCATGTTATTCGCAGAGTCAAGTTGTGTCTGCATATCAAGTTTTTTTTGTCTGTAGCTCCATTCTTTTTTCTAGCAAAAGTACCATTTTTAGCATTTTTTAGTACAGCAGAAGGTGTGGCAATATAGACATGCTCATGACGTTCCCCTTGTGACACTGATTCTAAATATATATGGGTTGGTGGGTCTGACTTCAGGCATGAATCACGGACACAGGGACAAACACACTATCTGCACTTTATAGTACAGATTACAACCAAAGCACCAAACCAAATGAAGCTAACTCTTCAGGATAGACACATCTTACACCAACTATGTTTTTTTATATTTTTTATAGCCCAATAACATTTGGGCCACTTGGCCACACCTCTTCCTTTGGGTGTGTGAGTCTATAACAAAATGGCACTTAATAGAAACCCTTGGACCTGACATCTAAAACTTGGCACTAACACACCTCATGACTCTGAGAGAGACATGGACTGGGTCCCACCTGGCCACACTCAATCCTCTGGGAGTGGCAGGCTAAAATTACCACAAAAAATGGTACTTGGCCAAACTCTTGGACATGCGCTGAGCCATATTTGGCCACACCTTAATCTGGGCATATCATTATATCCCTGGCAACCCCGGGTATGCCTGCTAGTATGTTCATATACACACGTGACACCACCTCACTCATGGACTCCTGCCCACAACAGAACTAACCAACACCTACAACTATAGCTAATAATAATTAAATAATAATCCACCCCTCCACTGGTACAGTATTCCCCTTCCACACACATGGCACAGAGTTTGGTGTTATCATCACATAAAGTTCCTGCATATTGTGAATCAGCTTTAGGGGGTGTGTCTGCTTGTAAAGCAGCCATGTGTGTGATCCCTCAGGCAATGTGCTGGCAGTGTGAATGACCTTGACCTGTGCTCCTGGTCATGTTACACCTACTTATGTCAAGTTACACACGCTACTCCATGTCATTCATCTGGCTAGTGGTTAGAGACCCCTTACTATTTTGTTGTGGGTGAGTGTGCCAGTCTTGTCAGTGAGGAGGTCCTCCACCCGCCCCAGCTCCTCAGGGATGGTGCTGCTCCTCACCACAGTGTCTGGGATAGTCTTGTCTCTCTGCATGACCCAGCTGTACAGCATCTTAGCCATGTCCAAGTTCACCCTCAGGCTACACACACACACACACACACACACACACACACACACACACACACACACACACACACACACACACACACACAGTAAGCAGATGGGAGCAAGTTAGTGTGTACCGCAGTTGGTTATATTGTCTTCAACACATGCACCAATATGTCTATCTGCTGTATTTGTTCATCCATAACATCACATCTGTCAACTCACACCAAAATTCCCCTCCTCAACATCCAACCCTTACCTATCCCCATACACGGCCTTGCAACACCCTGTACCAACCACCCCTTTCTAAAGTCATCCCTTACCAACTGCTACCCCCTCCACTACCTGATGGGAATGATGTAGGAGAGGACGACGTAACCTATAAGGTGGACCAATAAACTACCTTTGTAGCCCTACATAGGCCACTAAACACACACGCACGCACGCATGCATGCACACATGCACACACACACATGTATGCATATAGATTCAAGAGAAAGAATTGTTCCCAGTCTGTCACATGTTCTCCATTGCATGCACACCTTGGGTTGCACCTGGTCGGCCAGTGTGTTATATTAGTGAGTGAGGCCAACGTCTCACTGGGGGAGAGGGTTTGTGCTGGGAGAGAGTGATTAACATTGAGGGTGCAAGGTCGTATCAAAGGGACATTTTATACACATCACCATCAGCCAGCAATACAGACAGACTTACACAACACACAAAGTGACAGGAAAGGGTCATCACATACACATGCCTCGTTAAACTTATATCCTGTTGTTAAATCTGAATGTATGATGTACATACTGTGTACATATTTCATAACATAACTGCAAAAATTTTCATTTTCAAGATGAAATTAAAATTTTTTTAAAAATTAATGTTGCAAGCTACTAAAAATCAACTATTGCTTCCATTGCTGAGAGGGTGATCTTCACCTCCCTCATAGAAGTAGCCATTTTCAAATTCACCATGGACAACTTGTAGGTGATTGCAAATTCCAGATTTAATTGCTAATGATTTCAGTTTCATGATGGAAATCAAAATTTAAAAAATAAATTTGGCTAGTGATTGGAAATCAACATGCAATTACTCAATAATAATTTTGATCATGACTATTGATTGCTGCCACCAAAATCAGCACAAGCCTGCTCCTATGCTTTTGGCCAGCAGCTGGGATTGTCTGCCCCACCACAGACTTGTCTCCCCCCCCCCCCTCCCCCCCCCAACCTCTGCAGGAGAGTGCATACCTTGGAGGGGGGTGGAGATATGCTCATCACACTGCGAGTCTCTGCTCCAGGTGTAAATGACCACACCCACAGCCGTGCCTGAGGCCAGGACTGTGCTAGCCCAGAGTGTGCTCTCTACACTAAGTGGCTCCTCCTTCTCCTCCTCCTCCTCTGTCCTCTGGACAGGAGAGGGAGGGAGGGGGGAAGATGATACAGATTACTTGCTATTTATAAAACATGTAATTGCCCATACAGATGAAGTTACACGGAGGAGAGGGGAGCACTGAGAGGGGAGCACTGAGAGGGGAGCACTGAGAGGGGAGCACTGAGAGGGGAGCACTGAGAGGGGGGCACTGAGAGGGGGGCACTGAAGGGGAGCACTGAGAGGGGAGCACTGAGAGGGGAGCACTGAGAGGGGAGCACACACACCCAAATGCTGTCCACATACATACAGAGGCCTTCACACAGAATTCACACACAATGCAACATTATGTATAGACCCTATACAACATGTACACACAGTGCACCACATACACAAACATACACTGGGAGACATACACTGGGAGACATCAACAAGAACCTCATGTTGCAAACATGTCTGCCCTGTGTCTGTGCAGGGGAGATATCACACATCAAAAGCTCACTGACCTGCTTGAGGCCATCATAGAGCTAACACACTCACACCCCAGCAGGCACACACACATCATGCTGGGCTCTCTGCTGCGTGCTTACTCTGTAAAATGTGTTAAAATGTGTAGTTGTCAGTTTCCCTTTTATGAAATATCTTGCAAACTTGTAACAGTAATCATTGCATTTATCTCATAATACTCCATGAGGTTTTTCTGCATGCATAGATCATTCAGAAGAATTTGGTATTACAAACAATAAAAAATAATAACTGCAATAAAGTAAAAAAGGAGAGAATTCCCTTTTCCCTTTAGTATGAAAATATAACTACCTCATCAGGAGGTAAGGCTTGAACGGGTTAGTTGCTGCCCGTCTCGTTCCAAGAGCTGGAGTAGCTGTATAGACGGTACCCTGGGTTAGCTACACGCTAGGCGTAGCGATATTACTGCAGTTGATTATGAGGACAGCGAATGTGAACTTCAGCTTGAAGCCCAGGGGACACATTTAACAGGCTTCTCCCAGCTGTTCAGCAGTTACAGACCGGAATCTTAAACAAAGCGCACTAGGTAAGAGAAACCTATTGTCTCGCTAGCCGACCCTTTACCTTAACCGGTGGAGGAAAGGATTTGGTATTACTGTGTATTCAAGGTCGTATAGCTGGAATGCAATTGCGCAGGTTTGTTTACTTCCTGTTCAACAAATTTATCTGTATGTCGCGCATGTATAACCATTCAACCAGTTGGCTGTATTATACCACCATGAACCTGACCTGAAAATGCTTCATTAAAGATAGATGATATAATAATCCCAATTGCTTTGTATGTGGAAGTTATTAGCCAAAGCTAAAAATGCCGAAGATGATACTGTCATGCAATAACCCATCCCCCCAACAACTGATCCGCCCGGATCACTTGTGGCTGCCGTAGCTGATCCCCTGGACCATTTATTGCTGCCATAACTGATCCCCCGCAGCCATAACTAGTCCGGTGAAATAATTTGATCTGGGATCCCAGATAATTTATAGCTGTGGATGAGCAATAAGTGACTCTGGAACCGCTTGTACCGGCCATATTCTGTGTTAGTCTTGCGTAGCCAGACCCTTTACCCTTCGCCGGCTACGCGAGACTAATTCTGTGTGAAACTCAAGGTGCTGAGATTTCCAAACTGTACATGAAGATGTAGCTTTATTAACTAACGTTGAGTGCAAAAGTAAACAGAACCAGGATCTTGTTCTTCATTTAAATGCCTTATGTATAGATAGACTAGTATATTTAGCAAACAAACTCATCTCATTAAAAAAAGCTGAATTTTATGTCCCCATCTTGAATTCATTTGCTTATTTAGTATATCACTGATGTAGATAAGTTAACTGAAAGAAATCATTCATTTGCCTAAGTATCAATATGTGCAATGGGGAGAGAGTCAGTTTCCATCTTGTGCAATGGGGAGGAAGTCATTTTCATCTTGTGCACATTAAAGGGTCATGCACCAGTTAAGCAGAGCTTGATTTGTCCTTGCACTAGGCCAAGTTTTAATCCAGCATAACTGAAGCATCTCCCCTGAGAAGATTGGTTATTAGCAGTACTAGTATCAAATAAGCAGCCTAAATGACTTTTAATAATATTTCTTTTCAACCTCACCTAAACTCTTGAGATATTTGAATAATGACTTCAACTTATTTTCAATCTCTGCATTAGTATGAAGTGAGGTTAATTGAATTTTAAGACTCTGTATTAAGGTCACTCCATAAGATACTTCTGTAAAGGCTTCATCACTTACATTTTTCTTTATCAAATGAGTTTCCAGCTGTTTTTGATACCCTATCTGCTGAAACCTCTCTTTAATTGTTGTTACTATATAATTAGAAACCTCAAATATTTCATTCAGTACTGATCTTGAATAGTAACATTATACTCAGAGGAGCATCACCTACTTCAAATCTTCTTGTAAGATTTTTACGATGCTCAAGCATTGAAATAAACATTGATTTTTGATCTCTACGCAATGTATTCCCAGAAGAAATCAAAATCCAGATCAGATTTTTCAGATTTAATAGCCTGAACATTTTTTTTGTTGTTGACAACAGTCTGACCTTCACATGCAGATAAATTTCCTTTTAGAAACGCTATAGAGAAATTGTTAACCATTGAATGGTATTTATGTCAAGAAGAAATCAAGCTAACAACTCCTGAATTTGAGCCTTCATTTCAATATTCTTATAGCTTTCTTGGCTTTATCCCATGTCCACTGTCATGGTAAATGATTTTATGGAATGGAATCCAAGGCCTCTGTTCGAACTGTCCACTGGATAGATGATTATATATGTAAGAAATTGAGTCACACCCATAAGGAATAAAAAAAAATTTTTTTTTTAATTTTTTTAAATTTAAATCAGCCCTATGAGCATAATTTTACTCTAATCTTCACCAAAATTCACCTAAGACCATCTTTGGGTGCCCCTGTAAATTTGAGCCCTGTAAACCCAATTGTCTGGAAGGAAATAGCAAACTAACAAATAAACAAGCAAATTATGAATTATAGTAAGATGTGCTCCTCTAGGGAAAAGAAAGAAACACACTCTAAAGCTCAATGCTTACACAACTATTATCCTCTTCTTTTTTAGTGGTCACCATTGCCCGGTTAAAAATTCATCAAGCAGGAAAATTGCTGACCTAGAGGTTTACATCATTAAAGAAAAACATTCCCATGCTCATAGCTATGGCAATCCATCCCTAGCCGACTAACTCAGTGGTGGGTACCTTATTGCTTGTCCATTATATAGAGGTTGTCCCTATTTTAGAGAGTCATGAATGGTTTTCCTCCTTCCTCCATATATCTTCCTTGTTTAATGGCAAAGTGTCAGTGCATCAGGAATTTAACGAAACTTCTTTGGATGCCTGGCTAGGTTATAATTAAACCTTTTTTTCTTCTTGTTCTTCTTTTCGAAAAGTGGCACTCCTGATTGAGGAAATTTTTTTTTTTTTTTTTTTTTTTAATCTAGATTTTACATATATGTTTTAAAAAAAAGTGATTAAGCTGAAAAAAGGGGTGTTTGTGAGTCCCTGGTCCCTTTTGCTCCCCCTCCCCTACTTAGTTTATCCTTTTTTCTTCCCCCTTTTATTTATCTCTCTCTCTTTTTTTTCCCTCCCTTCTTTCAAATTCCTGATAAAAACAGCTTAGTGAGTCGATCCTGGCACACCTTAACCTGATTCTTATACATGTGCATATATATGTATATAGAGATCCAAACCAAATGAAACCTGTTCTTCAGGGTAAATATTCTATATAAAGGATAATTTTTATCCCCAAAATAGGCTAAACCATTATACAAGGGCAGTTCTGTTACATATTCAATTATTGGCTGACCTGTTTTGTAGCTACTGTCAGGGGAAATAATAATTAGTGAAGTAAAATTATATTTTAAACTGAAGAGCAAATTTTTACCTCTTAATGCCTTTATAAGATACTTTTTATCCATCCATTTTCTTCCATTTTTTTTAATTTTTTTTTTTTTTTTTTTTTTTTTTTTTTTAATCTACCTCCATTAGATGCCCATTTATGCCTGCCTGGCTCACTTATCAATGGATTTGACAATTGCAGGACAATTGCAGTCAGTTTCTTATTGTAAAGGAATAGTGTGTGCAGTAATTTTGCAAACTTTGAAAAATAGTCAAGTCACAAATTAATCACTGTGCCTATCATTTTGTTCTTTTTTTTCTTTTCCTTTTTAAATTTTTTTCCCCTTTATTTTAGCCATTCCCCCATCACAGAATATGCAGCATATACCTGGTGTTGTCTGGCCAATGTCAATATGAAACATTATGGAAGCCATTCAAATATCTATCTGATCGGTCCTTTAATTAGCTTTAGGCAACATAAAAAATTCATGTGGGTGTGGTTAACATAAAACCACACCCTCATGTGATTGATAATGCTCACCACTTACTTGCAGACCACATACCATATTTCAGCCTGATAGGTCCTTCAATTATGTTTTGGCAGCCAAAACAACCTCCTGTGGGTGTGGGTGTGGCTATGACAAAAACACACCCATTGACACACCCATGCTTGGTTGATCCTTCAATTAGCTTTTGGTAGCCCAATTGACTACCTTTAGATGTGGCTATGACAAAACCTCACCAACATGTAGGTAATAACACTCACCCAATTACTTGGAGACCACCACATGCCAAATTTCAGCCTGGTTGGTCCTTTAATTAGATTTTGTAGTCAAAACGGCATCCTATGGGTGTAGCTCTGACAAGCCACACCCAAATGTGGTTAATAACACTCAGCCGGTCACTTGGAGTCCATATATATTTTTTTCATATGAGAATTTCTTTTCGATTTGTTGACTTTAGCCTGATTATGTGTCAGTTTTCCAGGGCTCACCACGAGGAGGTAGTCAACATGAGCTGGGTGGACTGATGTAGGAATATGTTGAAGGACAGGAAAATTTTCCTGTCAGTGCTGGGTTTGAACGCACAACCAGTGGGTTGTTAGTCCAAGAGCATAACTACTCAGCCACCACACACACAGCACCTCCACACCGTCAATCGGTTTGCATTTCTCTGTCTTGCGATGTAGTATTGAAGATCACCAAGCTAAAGATGGAAAATGAGACTGATTCTAGTACTGTACAGGAGCGCAAGATGTTTGTGGGGGGACTGAGCTTAGACACAGACCAGGGGAGCATGAGGGAGTACTTCAGCCAGTATGGAGACATTGACGACTGCGTTATGGTGAGAGACGGAGTGACCCAAAAGTCCAGGGGCTTTGCCTTCCCTGTGCTCAGCACGCTGAAGGGTCTGGAGGACTGTCTCAAGGACAAGCCTCACACTCTGGATGGGAAAGAGGCGAAGGCTAAAAAGGCAGTGCCTTGGGAGAACAGCCGCAGATGAGGATGCACAAGGTGTTCTTCGGTGGACTGGATGCCAATACCACCAAGGAAGACTGGATGCCAATACCACCAAGGAAGACATCAAGGAGACCTTCATGTAAATTGAAAGTTGACAGACATTCAGATCATGACCGAAAAAGAAACAGAGAGGCCACGAGGTTTTGGATTTGTAACTTTTGATGACTGTGAGACTGTGGAAAACATTTGTTCTATCAAGCACTTCAAGATTAGGGACAAGGAGGATGAGGTGAAAAAAGCTATTTCCAAGGAAGACATTCAGCGTACTGACTCCGGATCTGGCATGACCCCTCGTCCCGGTGAGAGTAGACTTGGCAGTGGCGACATGTATGGCCCCCATGACTACTACAGGGAACATCCTCCTCATGATTATCGGATGCAAGGCTATGAGTTTCCTTCTCGTTGTGGAGGCATGGAGGGCTACTACATGGGAGGCTATCCCAGAGTCCATATGTCTGCTTTTCAGTATGGTTTGTCATAAATTAGTTGTTTGTAGCCAAAATGACTTCCTATGGGTATGGCCATGACTAAACCACACCCATTGCCACATCCACACATATTAATAACGCTCACACAGTTCTTTGGAAACCACATGCCAAATTTTAGCCAGGTTGGTCCTTTGATTAACTTTTGATAATGAAACAACTTCCTGTGGGTGTGGCTATGGCCAAACCACACCCAATGTGGTTGATAATAGTTACCCAGGTACTTGGAGAACATGCACCAAATTTCGGCCTGATTGGTCTTTTAATTAGCTTTTGGCACCCAAAACGACTTTTGTGGGTGTGGTTATGAATATACCACACCCATTACCACCCCACATGTGGTCAATAACGCTCACCAAGTTACTTAGAATCCATATGTCAAATTTCTGCATGACTGGTCTTTCAATTGGCTTTGGTACCCAAAACAACTTCCTGTAGGTGTGGCTATGACAAAAACCACACCCATATGCGGTTATTACTGCTCACCCAGTTACTTGGAGACCACATGCCAAACTTTGGCCTTTTTAGTCCAATGGCTAAACACGCACACATACATGCATACATACGAACCAAAATATATAATACAGATATGGTCAATAACTACTCTCAACCTGAACTCAGAACCATTCTATTTGAAGTGACAGACCATTCAGGAGCAATACAAGAAAGGAAGGCTTCCATGGTTTGAAGGAAATGAAGTGGACATGCAGATGTGATCAGTAGAAGCTGTTAGATAGCTGCATTGTCTGGTTGCCATGGTAACATCTGGATCAAAATCCCTTTGATAAAAAAAAAAAAAAAAAAAAAAAGACAATTATTTCATGAAAATGCATTTTAAATTATAAAAAATGATAACCATAATTGCGTCTGGAATATGTACCAAAGAATTAGGTTTAAGTGAAGCTAACACCTTCTATCATCAACAGCAACAAGGGTGGATCCAGGATGGAAGTCTTGGGGTTTAAAACAAAACCCTCCTTTTCACAAATGAGATATTTCACTCCATCATATTTTTCCAGCTAACCATTGAAATTACCTTCCTTGTGGCTTTAGTGCATAGATTAAATTATTTACTTTCTTTTAACCCTGTACCCAGCCTTGGAGCTAGTGATACAAACATGTTCAACTCTGCAAAATGAAAATGTTTGGGATTGCAACCAGTTCATTAACTGCCAATGTCCAAGTTGGCTCAAAGAGAAGATGCTGTAAAGGGATTGTGAAGTACCACCATGAGTGGGAGACAGGTCAGCACGTAAAAAGGCCAGAGATTGCTGCAATCCACCAGTTCGTCCCTTGTAGTTGATCCTCTCAATTCTCTTACAGTTCATGCAAGATGGAGAATAGCACAAGGACATATACTCTCATATAATGAATGCATCACTTAAGCTTCTCACCCATCTGTGGATGAAAGTAAGGCAATAAACCTTGTGATGAATTGTGGTTTTTGTTTTTTTTTTGTTTTTGTTTTTTTGCATTCATATTATTTCGATGTTATTAACAATATAATAACAATATGGAGGGGGAAAAGCAATTAGCAATACATATTTATGGAAACAGATATTAGAAATAAATAAATAATAAAAATTAACCAACCTGTGGAGATCTGAAAGTTAAATGTTTGATAGGGTGCAGAGTGCCATCACTTGGTTTGCATGGAACATAAGCACTGATACCATACACCAGATCATACGAAACATACCAACAACCTACACCAAAGAAAAAGCCTATCATCTTCTCCAGGAATGTATGGAAATATAATGATGTAGTGGTCACCATTAATATCCATACCAGCACTAAAGATAAACCATATATCTCAGTGACCTCAACCAATCCACCGACCTTTCTCCACCAATATATCAACCACAGTTTTGCCTGGGGGCCAAGCTTATCAAACACTCGATTATCTTGAAGAGAGAAGCCATCCCAAACTTCAAGTTTGACATTACTAGCCTCTTCGGTAATGATCAGAATACAATAAGTAAGCAGAAAGGTGTGACCAGAAATATTGAAACCATTCCAGGTGTGCCCTGCTTTGGTACAAGTTCTGTAAGTGTTGAAGGTATCCACTGTACATTTCCCAAGAGCATTATCCATCAAATTTAACATGTAGGTTCCACAGTACCATACCAGGTGTCCAATTACAAGCCGACTAAAGTGCCTAATAGTCATCTTCCATTTTAACCCAGAGTAGAGGGGTGCTGTGATTGTGAGGGCTGCCAAAATAAATATTAAGGTCCACAACCATGATAGTTTGGCCAGGTACTGGTTAGCAGGGTTGAAATTGTAAGCAAAAATGGAGTCTGGAACCACGTCAAGCAGCTGGAGGAGCGAGCCCAATAGAATAATAGTTCCAACCGCAAAGACCTTACCCAACGGTGAAGAATGAAGGAAGAAATGGATAACTTTCCTTCTCAGTGTTTTTGGCCTTAGAGCAGGGGATATAACTCTACCAGCATTTATGGGAGCACTGATAGCAATTGTGGTCATAACGGCAACTTGTACTTTCCCAATTCTTTGGATGGTGCACAATATTCAACTACCTCAGGGTATGGGAAGACTCTATTTGATGCCTCTTCATCCGGCGTCCACTTTTTCTTGGCAAAAAAGTTGGCACAACAAAAGACCCTTTACCTAACCCATAGTTATTATATACACGGTTAGGTTCCACCTGCTACAGTAAGGTCAGCAGATCAATTGAAGGAAGTTTTTATAAACTGTGAAAGACCTTTCCACGTCAACACTGACTATTGGGTAAACTGTATTATTGTAATGTTCTTCTGGACTCACTCCAGCATGAACCTCTTCTCCTTGTCCATTCTGGTTCATGGGAGTAGTATTGGGGGGGGGTGCCCAACATGTTTCTTTCTTTTTGTCTGTCTGTCTGTGATTGCATTTTCTGAACTTATTTCAGGGATTTGGCCAGATTGTTGAATTTATGTGAATTTCAGTATTTTATTCTTTCCTAACAGGCCTTTTCTATTTAACACCATCTCAGTGGTTAATAGCTTGGCTCATGATTCCAAGGTCCTTGGTTCAATGCTCAATAAGGAGTTTCTAATTTTCTTTTGTTCCCCTAATTTTTCTTCCCCTAATTTTTTTTCCCCTAATTTTTTTTCCCCTAATTTTTTCCCCCCCTAATTTCCCCCCCCCCCCTCCTTCCCATTTCTACCCTCATCTCCACCCCTCTATTTTTCCCTTCCAGCACTTTTTTCTGTGACAAGGGAATTCAGACTTTTAACTAATTATTTTGACTAGCAAAGTACCTGTCCTATGATGAGATAATAAAGACACTTTACTATAATTTGAGATTTGTTTGACTGTTTGTTTGTCCAATATCTCCTCTCAAATGCTTCATTGGGCCTACAAGAAAGAAAAGAAGAGGTTTAGCCACAGTTTTTCCCAGATATTTGGGCCCACAGTTCTAAAAAAGATAAAGAATAGATTGGACTTGACCTCACTTAGAGTGTGTTGATACAATTGTAATTATTAGTGCTCATAATGCAGATTGGGGGTTACTCGTGCATGAAATTGAGACCCCCCCCTAAGGAAAGTTAAAATAATAAAAATTTTAAAAAAATTTAAATAAATAAATTTAAAATGTTTAATAATTTTTTTTAAAAACAGCCTTATGGACAGGATATGCTCAAATCTTCACCAAACCTTGCCAAAACCATCCTTGGGTAACTCATTAACCCCTGAAAATTTGAACCCTGTAGAACTAAGTGTCTGGGAGGAGATGGCATTGCACACATACAAACAAACAAACAAATTGTAAATTATATTAAAATAATGACTATTCCCAAATCCGGATTCACCATTTGTAGTTATCATACTTTGTGAGCTCCTGCTATTGGTGAATGCAACAAGACTAGTACAACAGACAAAAAAAAAATTATGTTCTCTAAAGGAGAAGACAGTGGCTTGAAAGGATGGCGGAAGGGTCTGAAGTTTGTATGTAAAAATACCCAATTCCTCTCAGGAATTGATAATTATATCAGCAGTAGCACGTGCTTTGGCGTTGCCCAAGTCAGTGTCAACACGAAGCATGGTGAGCCACTCAAAACACCATTTCTAGACAATATGGCTCCATTCAAACAACAGCAGCTCTTATGTAGGCATGCAACCAGCATTGCCTGTTGGTTTTTTAGAAAGGGGACAATGCCTGGGAAGCATTGTGTAATCCTGAAAGGTAAGTACCAAAATTAGGTGGACAGCACAATTTGACTATTTTGTGTTATTTTTTTTTAAATTTTTTTAGAAAGGCCAGAATGTTTTGAAGGATGGTGTAATTCTGTGACGTAAATTACCACCAATAACAAGAAAAGTTTGGCCTAAAGCCCAATAGAAAATTTGAATTGAACGGCCACAGAAAATATTGAATTAAAAAAAACCATAAGAAAAAAAAAAAGCTTAAATCCCTACATAATCATTTGAATTGAACCGCCACAGGAAATATTGAATTAAAAAAAACCATAAAAAAAAAGAAAAAAAGCTTAAATCCCTACATAATCATTTGACCTAAAAGTCCATACTGAAATCTCCTCCTGAAGCTTCCTGATATGAAATCTCATGAACACATTCAGCCCCATTTGGGGGAGGGGGGCATAGGGCTCTAAAATGCCTGCAAAACTGTATTTGAGCCCAATTACTGTGCCGAATGGCCTTTTTGTGAGCACTGCTTGCCTGTTGACTTTTTAGAAGGCCAGAAGGTTTTTGAAACATGGTGTAAAGCTGAAAAGTATATAGCCAACATCAGAGGAGAACACAGCTTTCCCATTAGATTACCAACACTCAAGATTTCAAAGTTTACATAATCTTTGAATGTGTGCTTTAAAATGCAATGAAATAGGTTAAAATGCAATGAAATAGGTTAAAATGCAATGAAATAGGTTAAAATGCAATGAAATAGGTTAAAAATCCAGAAAAGGGTATTTTAGGTCAGTAACCTAGGTTTTAGGGGAAAACCAAAAATCTAAATCTACTTTGGGTCAACTAAGTTTGATATTAAAGTGAACTGTAATATTAAATTGATTAAAAATTAAAAAAAATTGGGACACAATGAAATCATTATTACACCAGTACATGGGTGGACAGACCGCAAGTAAATGATCTTCCTAGCACGCAGGGAAGGTGCAACACATTCGATAATGTGATTGGCAGACCTTTGGCAGACCTTCGGCAGACCTTTGGCAGACCTTTGGCAGACCTTTGGCAGAAGGTCGGTGATGCTGGAGTTTACCAGTGGTATGGCATCGTCAAAAACGCAGGCACAACTGAACACCCACACCCAATTAAGCGCTAACAAACCACTTCAAGCTGAACTCAAGCGGCGTGGTCTTGGGTAGGCTAGAGCTATATTTGAAGAATATTTCTTTAAAGAAAGCCATATGCCCTCTCCAACGCCAGCCCTAGGGTCACGTGAATATATGTGCTTAATGGGCGTGGGTGTTATAGATGGTTATGACCCTCACCAGTAGGGACGTGTGAGTCCCAGTCAAGTCACCACCTGGTAGTCTCGCGTAGCCAGACCCTTTACCCTCTACTTGGCTGATTATTCCCTTTTTAATCTGTCTGGCTGCAGGGATTAACCGGAAGGGCGGTGTGGACAAGACTAGGTTGACCAGTGGGAACGTATATTCCATTTCCTAAAGAAGGAAGGTCCACCGGTGAGAAATGGTTGTACGGAGGAAATGCAGTGAATAACTTGTAGCTACCTGTTTCTGCACCCTCCTCCGTGGGGGAGCTATAAACAAGAATGGTTTGATTATCTAATATGATATTATACTAACGTCCTTGGCTCTGTTTTTTTTTGTGTATGAATTTTTAACAATATATAGTTATACATTCATACAGTGTTTCCTCTCAGCCCCAGTCATGATTATTTCTTTGCTGCAAAAATTAGCTATATGGATTAGAAGGTCTGTTTTGTGGCTCTCATGAGGAGGTTCCCATGGCAAGAAATATAACCCCCCCCCCCCCCCCCAATATATGTGGCCTCAAACTAAATCTAATTGTGTATTTAATTTTGTGTATTTGCGTACTATTTGAGTGTGAGTTAGTCATCTTTTCCTCCTACTGACTTTCCTTCAGTGATATTCATCGTGAGATGGAGTCGCGAGGACACTCCTATGAAGAGCTGACAGCCACTGCTGAGTACCTACGCAGCCGCACTAGTGTTGCACCTGTGGTGGGTGTAGTTTGTGGCTCAGGTCTGGGGTTGCTTGCAGAAGACCTGGACCAAGACAGACATAAGGATGTGGTCCCATACAGCGACATCCCTAACTTCCCCCAGACGACAGGCAAGTTATCACATGTGGGGTGGCATGTGGGGTGGCATGTGGGGTGGCATGACATGCAATAAACAAATGTAGCAACCAAAAAAAAAAAGAATAACAAAATAGAATTGATGAAATACTGATGTTTATCATATCATGCTAGCTCTGTTACTATTTGACTTGACCCCTAGCATGTCTGGAAGAGAGAGGGACAAAGAAGGGCTTGCTGTAGAGCATTGCTTCAGGAATTTGATCATATCACCATGAATAGTATCACCAAGTGTGGCTTGTCCTGATACCTCTGGCATATAGAGTAATGTTGTAAAGGTCAAGTCACCACACTTGTTCTTTTACGTTTGAAAGGCACGTGCCCATGAAACTGCTTTGGTTCACTATTCATGTAATATGAAGAATGAGCCTCTTATTGTATTGGTTAATGCTAATTGATATTTACATGGCGAACTCACAATATTAACAGAATTGCTGTAAGGAAATAATTTAACTAAAGTCATGTGTCTAGTTTACCAGTCGAAAAATAGCTATAAAACTCAATATTTATCTTTTTCAATTCCTGCTGGTGGTGTTACTTCGTGTGTGCATGTGTGTGTGTGTGATTTTTCCTGGGGCCAAGATTCTCCAAACAAGAAGTATTTAGATGTATAGTACGTAAAGAAAGTACAGATATTCTTTCAACCACAGGAATATAGTTGGGAGTACCGTCCTGTATCAACTGCAGGAAGCAAAAACTACAAAAATTGTTTAGCTGGAAAGTTACATATGACAAAATCAAGTCTATTTGAATGGACATGGCACACTCCTGACAAATTCACTGATATTAACTGTCCTAAAATTTGAAGATTGAACTTCTGGGATAACATGGTGTTAATTGGATTGACAAGAGCTGTGAAGGATGGGTAAGCATTGTGATATAGAACTGCTTTAGGAATAACTATTCACTCTGTAGAAGATGAACTAGAAAAATTGTGAGCATTGAATGTGAAACTGCTGGGTAGCGTTGTTCATTGCATTGAAGATTACTGAGGGGGAGCATCAGAAACTGTTGATGAACAATTGTGCGCACTACATTGAGGAATGCCGAGGGGTGCCTTGTGGGGGAGCAGTGTGATATATGGAGAATTAGTAATTTCTAAGATTACTAAACTTACAGGGTGTGGAGGGTAGGTGGAATTGGAACATATTCCAGAAAATCGGGGTGAGGTTTCCTATGGCTCAAGTGTACTATTGATACAAGTTTGTTCTTGCCTTTACTGTCCTTTCCCTGGCTTATGCAGTGTCTGGCCACAAAGGTAACTTGGTGTTTGGATATCTGCTGGGCAAGCCGGTGGTGTGCATGCAAGGTCGGTTTCACTTGTATGAGGGACATCCTTCATGGAAGGTTAGTAACTGTGATTGTTATAATTGGTGATTTTGTAGAGTAGGACGTTTTAAGCCTTCATCGTTACCATGTACTGCAAATACAGTTGAAGGTTGCATCCTAGAAGTGTGATTTGGCCATAACCACAGGAAGTTGTTTTGACCTCAAAGTAGTAAGAAGACTGTAATTTGACATGTGATTTCCAGGTAACTAGGGAACATTATTAACCACATGTGGGTGTGGTAGTGGGTGTGGTTTGTTTTGGCCACCAAAAGCTAATTAATGACCAACATGGCCGAAATTTGAGTGGCTCCTATGCAAAGCTGTGTATATGCCTGCTATTATATAATACACTAGCAGCATATACCCGGCTTTGCCCGGGATATAATGACATGTACACAGAAAAAGATGTAGGGTAGTGTGACCCAACCCATTTTCCTACCGGATTTAAGTTGTGTTTGCATGCTTCTAGGTGTCTAGATCCATGAATTTGACTGTCCATAAGACAGATTGCATCATTTTTGGCCTTTTTGACCTGACATGCCCACAGGTGATTTGGACGGATGATCCAATTTTTTGAAAGGCTAAAAATCATCCACTGTTTACAATATGCCTACTCTGAAGAGTGGGTTATAATTGGTATGGTGGTGTGGTAGGAAAGTGGTGTGGCCAAGTGTGACCCAGCTAAGCCTTTCCCAATTATGCTAATTTTTAGACCAATCAGGGTTGTTTTGTTTTTTTGCTTTTTTTTTTAGAAAAATTGTAAGGGGGGGCGGAGGCGAATGCCCCCCCCCCCCCCCCCCTAAAAAACCCCTGCCAAATATGCTATTCATTTATGCTGCTGCAATTTGGATCAATTATGCTTCTAAAAGGTACCACTTATGGGGATAATGCACTTTAGTTTCAAAAGAGGAAAGGATGTGTTTATATGTTGACAATGCTATGGGAAAATCTCCTTCAAGATTGTATGTATGTTACCTTAACAACAAAAAAATCAACTCCAACATCTACAGTAATAACCAGTTCCATATTTGTAGCTGTGTGCTCTTTGTAAGGTTATATAGTAACTCAGCAGATTTGACTGGTTAGCTGTTCATACATCACCAGTATTGGTGATGAATGACACAACATCCCCAGAGCAGTCATGAACTTGCTTGAGCATTTCTGACCTTGATCACCAATGTGTGCATGAATTCATTTGCACAAACAATCCAATTTTTGTCTGCCAAGTTAATCTAGACTTCATACTCCGAGATAACATTAATCTATGATATTGAGAAATGATTCAGTACAGGTGTATTCAGCTTTTCTCTGCCCCAGCTACCAATTATGCTCCAGAGTTACCAATTATGCTCCCAGCTACCAATTATGCTCGAAATTGTTCTAGCATAATTGGGAACTGCCTAGACCCAGCATATGTGCACAAGTTTTCAAGTACCACTTTTTTTCTCTTTTTTTTTTGCACTTTTTGCCTCACGAACACACAGGAAGAGGTTTGAATAGGTATGACCACACTGAGTAGAGAACTATGGATGCACCTCTTGGATCCTATTCTAGCATTGATTTTCACTCACTGGCCTTTTCTCTTACTGACTAGTGGTGACTGATGGTTTTGGAACTCACTGTGGTTATTATTTGTATGAATGGACTGTTGTTGTTTGCAGCATCCATAGTTCGCCATTCTTCTGGGGTGGCTGGTTCAGCGGGCAGGGGACTGTGATGGTGGTTCTGGGGGAGGGGAGGAAGGTAGGCGAAGTCTTGGTAGGATTATAGGAAGGTTGAGGCAGATAGTGGGGATTTCCAGAGGTTGGTAGGAGACAGGTCTGTGGGGAAGGTTCAGCAGTTGAAGAGGTGGGTGGTTTTTTTGGTCGGAAGAAAGGCAGTGTGGGCAAAGAGGGGAAGGGGGAAGGGGAGGCTTCAATTTTGTGGAGGTAGGATTGTAGGCTGGAGCAGTATGGCGTGGGAGCAGGATCTCAGATGGGTGGATGTTGGGGGGGGGGGGGGGCCTGGGTGTTGAGGACAGGGTTTACAAACATCCAACAGTTTGCATGAATGGACTTCATAGCAATAATGAAACAGTTAGCATTGTGTAAATAACCACTCATTAAGCTGAACAGAGCTGTGGGTTATAATATTTCGGGTGAGCTCAGATTACTTATGTGGTTTGTATTACATCTTTGTGGTTATATTCGGTCACAGCATCCAGCTGAAATCAATAGTCTAGAAAGGAAGCAACCATTTCCCTTCTTTTTCCTTTCTTTTGTGATCTGGCTTCCATAATTTTTGAAATTTTTGCCATCGAAATATGGTACTGCATTGACCTGACCTGGTCATAATGAACCACAGTATTCATTGACAATATTATCTTTTTGTCTTAACAATTTCTGAGTAAAGTATGTTTTGAATGGATGTGACCATTACTTAGGGCCTGTGTTGAATGGCAGCTGAAACTTGTGTTGTCAACAAATAGGTACTCCCCTGCATTGAGTAGTGTAGATTTGATCACATGAGTGTTAAGTTGATGCGTTGCTGGCATTTTTGCATGACATTGATCAGTTGTAGGTATTGTTGCATGATGTTGATCAGTGGCTGACACTATTGCATGGTGTTGGTTAGTCTCTGATGACATCACATGATGTTGATCAGTGGCTGACACTATTGCATGGTGTTGGTTAGTCTCTGATGACATCACATGATGTTGATCAGTGGCTGACACTATTGCATGGTGTTGGTTAGTCTCTGATGACATCACATGATGTTGATTGATTTTTTCCTGCAGAGTACGATGCCCATGCGGGTGATGAAGCTGTTAGGTGTGAAGACATTTGTCGTCACCAACGCTGCGGGTGGACTCAACCCAGACTACTCCATCGGAGACATCATGCTCATCAAGGACCACCTGGACTTCTGCGGCATGGCAGGCGGCAACCCTCTCATTGGCCGGAATGAGGACAGGTTAGGCTGCACACACGCGCACGCACACAGCCATTGTGGGAATTATATATGAATTGTTCACTTCCCTTGGTCCATCCCACAATGATAGTGTTCCACCCTTTACCATCCATTCACCAGCGTTGGCTGCACAAGGAGTCAGATGCCTTTTTTTGGAAGTACAATAAGTATACATGTTCATGTGTTCACATTTTAGGATATACAAAGGAACACCCAAGGGTGTGGTTAGGTTGAAGTGGGTGTGGCCTTTCTGTTTTTACCCCATTTGCTAGAGCTGCTCTTCCAGTTCATAGACAAAAATGTCATGGATCCAAGTCAGTCAAGGTTGTTTTATAAAGAAGAGTTTGGATTTAATCAGTGCATTGTGGCACTAGAATAAATTGCCAAAGTTAATTAGCTTGTTTGTGTATTGCAATTAACTTGTTTGTGTATTGTTGCATTAGTTTCTCCTTCCTCTTTGTCCTGTTGTTTAGATTTGGCCCGAGGTTCCCGGCCATGACACATCCATACGACCTCAGCCTCAGGAATCTTGTCAAGGAAGTAGCCAAGGAGCTCCACATGGACTCATTCCTACGAGAAGGAGTGTACTTGTACCTCTCTGGTCCCTCCTATGAGACACCCACCGAGTGTCGGTTTCTGCGCATGATCGGGTGTGACGTTGTGGGAATGAGCAGTGCTCCAGAGGTCATAGTGGCCAAGCACTGTGGAATGACGGTTCTAGGTGAGGCTGGATTAACTTAATACCATTAGTGTGACACAGTGTAACTCTAATGCAATATGTGCCATGCAAGAAGTGTTCATATTACTAATGCTCAGTAAATGTTGATAACTTGAGAAAAGATCGATAAATCACTCGATCATCATATTTTTTGAACGATAGTAATAATCGTAAACAGCTAGTTTGACTTAGTATTCCCATATATGGTGCTGTGTTCCTTGATGGAGTAGTAACAATAAAGGAGAGGGTGTTATAGATGGTGAGTGATGAGGGTCCCTTCTCTGACCTCAGAGGCTGGTTGCATCAGCTCTGACGTCTTCTCATTACAGCCTGAGAACCAACCATAAGACAGCCCTCTAGCCCAGAGCTACAGACATTGACAACTACAGTTCCTCCAGTTCATAAACACCTCTTTTCTTTTTCTTTTTTAATTGCAAGTGTTGTTCACAGTGTGGTGTGTATATTTAAAATTACTCTGAACCTTGCCAGCTGCATTCTGTTTTACAGGGACAGTTACTGCATTATTTGGTACAGGGTAGTCAATCAATGCTATCTCTTTTCATGATCGACTTTGTTTATCCACACTTTACCATATAAGCCTAATAGTCTTTTGATAAACATTTTCATAAATAATTCTAAACAGATAACGATGGATTAATGGAGGATACAAGTCTTCCCAGATAGGCAGCTTAACAGTTTAATTTCTTGTTTCCCATCCACCAGCTCTCATTGCTTATACCAAGATCCTCCAGATAATAACACACTAGATGTCACAAGGGAACATCACCCATTGTAAGATCAGGATGATGAATTACAACACTGGTTTGTCATGCTCAGGTGGAACTTACTATTACCCTCAGGGATAACCCCAGCTATCAAGGTCACAAGATCGTTTGTGATCACGTGTTAATGCAGCTGTTTTTTTGTAGTGTGTGTGTACGTGTACCTCCCACATAGATTTTGATTCTTCTTGGGATGAGAAACAGGAAATTAAATGGTGCAGGTGTATTGTGAAACAATGCAAGAACTTTTGTCCTCAGCAGTAACATCGTAGTAGTTGATGTTTAAGGTGGTGTTGACTTGCTACCCTCTTCACCACCACACACACGCGCATGTTTGTGTCCATCCAGGCATGTCCTTGGTGACCAACAAGTCCATTCTTGAGAATGACTCCACTGAAACTCCTCCCTGCCACTCCGAGGTCATGGAGACAGCAGACAGACGTGCCAAGGACATGCAGCTGCTGGTGAAGACTGTGATTGGTCGGTACACGCCCCCAAGTCCTGCCGAGCCAGAGGCCACAAGCTAGTAGTTGGTGGTGTTGCATGTACCAGGAACACCAGCATGTGTTATAATGCATTACTCATCTGATGCTCACCTTCACATCATCAGTGGAACTTCTTTTTTTTTTCATACCTTCAATCTAGGATTGTTGGGACGAGTAATTTTTTTATAAGACCTGATCATTCTCCCCCCCCCCCCTCCTCCTTTTTTCTATTAGTTCTTGTGGTACAGTCATGAGTTTTCAATATTTAAAAAAATAATAATTTTTTTTTTTTTTTTAAATAATAAAACTTTATCAGCGTGATGATTACATAATTAAGAGAGAAAAAAAATGAAATGCAGAAACTTTTCCCTTTCACTGAAGGACATGAATGCATCAGCTTCACTTATGAGTGTCATCATCCATCGCATTGTATTGTATTGGAGTGTTCACTTCTCAATGTCTGTGGTATAGATCTCTTTTCCTCTGTTGTCATAGAAACTAACTGTCATGGTTGAGGGTGTGACAGTGACAGAGGAGAAGGCCCCGGTATGACTACGGTCGTTCCTTGGTCCATAGTAGTACTTAAGACTTCCTTTGGGAATGTCGTCCTGAGGAGAGAATAACATTCACAATAACACAAACAATTAGTATGTGGGATAATAATGAGTAGGACCTTTACCCACACTGTGCCCTTTACTAGAGCATCCCCACGTGATGTGGGCTGGGCAGAAGTGTGCTCTATTTGGGACGTCTTTACAGTGAAGAGAAATGATCATACCTGCTCTAGTCAGGTGACTATCATGTGACAACTGGCTATTGTGTGTTCCTTATTATTTTCAACTGCAAATGTCTCAAGGTGGACATCATGTGCGTGTATTCTAATTAAAGTACACTATTTTAATACAATTGCCCATTGCTGTTGCCAAAAATATCAGTTCTCACACGCAAAAATTACATGCACAGTAATAAGTGATAAGGCTGCAAACTGTCTAGCATGCTCCTTCAACAAAACACCCTTGATTGAAAGGAGCTAACATTAGCAGTGATAATTTAATCATACTGTATTTATACATGGGATTTGGCTGTTGTTTTTTAACAGGGAGGCTAGAAAGAATAAATTCAGGAGCTCATTAAAAAAACCTTTATTTTTTTTAATGATTTGCATAATGTTGCATCACATGTCAGTATGGGTGTGGCTAACTAATTGTGTAAAAAAAAAGAAGGAGAGTTTGTAACAAAAATAAGGATGGAAATAAAAAACTTAAAATGCTGTAAATCCACAGAAATATGATCAGCTGCTTGACTTACGAAGGTTATTAAGAGATGAATTCCAAGGTGCAGAGTACATATACACCACTGTACTCTGTACTGGTTGGGGACATTACCAAGGTAACCTGTAGCCCAATACCTTACCACTGTGTAGTCCAATGTTCAGTCTGCTCACTGCTGCCAGGTTTTCTGTGAACCAGTTGCTGGATCCTTAAGTCAAATCTGATAGATCAGAATAACTTAATATTTTCAATTGAAATTACATTTTTGGTTTATGTCACATTTCTGTTGGAGTCATGAAAACATGGCAACAGTGACAGATCATTCCTTTTACTGGTTGTCTGGCACTAGGGACTAGGTATTCAGCAGAAGGAAGTTTGGGGAATCTAATCCAAGATAGCAAAAAATTCACTGCATGCAGAAAAACTGTTTTGTTATGATGTATAGTTCACTTAATGGACACTAAATTAACAAGAGCACTTAAGGGAATCTGAGTGGAGTGAACAGTAGACAAACAGGACACAAATTTAAGTACCACTTCCCATTCTTAAGTAGTGGGCTGTAAATAACAATTAAAACATTTAGCCAGCTGACTAAGTCCTCACTGACCAATAACCTGAATGTGTACCACTGAGAGATTGTAAGTTATGAGCAAATATATACAAAGCCAAAAATTTTTTTTTAAATAATAAAGATAAAGTAAAATAGAAATTAAAAAAAAAAAAAAAAAATACTAATCAAGCAAAAATGAAAGAAAAAAAAGAAAAATTAATGGTTGCCTGACTTTTTAAAATATTTTAGAACCACTACAGTTAAAGGAAGTGGTTATTGATCAGAAGGAGCTTTTGGAGAGGTGGCAGGTGGCTCCTAATATCTTAAGAAACCGATACCTCCTTTGTTCAGGGAACACATTGAAAGTGCTATAGACTGGTATTGTTAGTACATAATGAGGGGCAGACTGTCGATAGTGAAGTGTAGACTAAAATGGAACATACTTGGGAGGGGAGGGGGAGGAAAGGGTAGGAGGTTGCTAGGTAACTCCCACATACGCCCTAAATCAAGACAGAATTTTATTTTTTATTAATTTACAGTCCAAACAAAAAAAAAACTCAAAAAAAAAAAAAAAAAAAAAAAAAAAAAACTCAAAAAAAAAAAATAAATAAATAATAATAATAATAATTTTATCATATCTATCAGCATTTAATCACACTGCTATTGAGTTGATAGAGTTTGCATTTATCACTAGAATCGATTTTTTAAGTGAATGAATATCTGCAAGTGTAATAATATAGTACACAGAAGATATCTTGTATTTGGATAATGTTGCCGAACTACAAAGATAACAAAACTTAGTGAACTATGAAAATATTTAATGTCCTCCAACCATCCAACCTATAACCCTCCACTAGAGACTGCCCCACCCCTTCCATGTTCTCAACAGCCACAAGGCATGATGGTTTCGTGTGGGAAGCTTCAGATCCACATCATCCTAAGATGCACTCGTGGCCACACCCCCTCACTTAATCAGCAGTAAAAATAATTCATTTATGAATTTCCTTCTATTTATTTCTTGAAGGTAATATTTTCACAGCTGCAGAGACTGCCATTTGCTTACTAATATGACACTGAAATACCAAACCAAGTAACATCTTCACCTTGACGAAGAAAATTTATTAAAATATTTTGTTTGTTTGTTTGTTTATTTTTTTGTTTGTTTGTTTGTTTGTTTGTTTGTATTTTTCAACTAGTCCAGGACCACCTGCTGTAAGATCTAACCAGCTGCCCTACTCAAGATGTCATGAATGGGGTATGATGTTGCACACAACATTCAGGCCTGCCTCTGTAGTCACCATGGTTGACTGAAGGGAAGACACCTTATCTTGCTCCACGCCTTTCCTGAATGGAGCACAAGTGAATAGTGCCTGCATACACCACCTGGTGACAATAACTCTCCCAGGAAACTGGTGCAACTAGACCAACAAATTGCACCAAGGGGTCTGTCTGTCTTATCCAGCATCTTTTCTGGCCGAAGAAAATGAACATAGTTTCTGGTCCAATTTTACAACACAACAGCATATGCACCTATCACTTTAACCAGTTCCTCTAGCCCACACTTGAGGTTTCTAACCATGACCTCTGGTACTCCAAAAAATAGACTCTCAGAGAACCTCTCTGTAGCGTTTCCACTGGCATACTTGATCACTGTTCTCCAATTGTGACAATGCAACATCGTCTTTTAAATGGCTACAGTTCCTCTTCTCTAGCAATGGCCTGGGCCAGAAGATTTTATTGCCTTTGCCGGAGATTGGAGAGCAACCTCCACCCACCCACCCACCCATCCTACTCCAGTGGGTGGGAAACTCCACCCATACTACTCCAGTGGGTGGCAACCTCTAAAACTGACACTTGGTCGGCTTGAAAATACAAGGAAATCTTAACATGTTGACAAAAAATTATATCCAAATTTTCAGTTATTTTTTTTGTTGTTCTTTTTTCCATTTTTTTGGTTCATTTTTTGCATTTATTAAATCAATGACTGTTAATATTAGTGGATTTATATTATCCTAAATTTAAACTTATTCTATCATAATGTGACTAAAAGGTTCGACTATTCCTCTATGAGAAATTGATAATTCCAGAGCAACTCAGGTAAGAATCATTATCGACCAAAACACATCCACTTAATTATGCATGTTGCCTGACCACACCCACATCAGCTGGTCACACTCACATCACTAGACCACACCCATTACATCTACAAACAAACACCTTGTGAGCTCTCGAAGGGTCGATGAGGTGGCCAGCCCCCACCACAATGTAGTCCACCCCAGAGTCCTGAATGTGCTGCATGTTGTGGTCATGGCCACAGAAATACGCAGACACCCCAAACTCCTGCAGCAAAGGATTCAGGTCCCTCAGCAGCTCCTGCGTGGGGCCATGCTCCGCCACTGACCACACTGCACCACAGGAGGGGGAGGGGCCAGGGAGGAGGGGAGTGGCCAGTGAGGAGGGGGAGGGGGAGGGAAAAGGAGTAAAGAAATTTAGACAGAGGAAGAGTAGAAGGAAGAGGAGTAGACTAAGAGCAGAAAGTGAGTGATATTGACATAAATTAAAGTAAAAAAAAGTTTTTTCTAATTACACGAGGGAAGGAAAACACAATCTCAAGTGTAGGTATCTTGTGACTAGTCAATTCTAGTCTCGGTCCCAGATCCCTTTATTCACAGCACTGGATGTATTGCATCACCAGAACACAAATGTGGGTCTGGTGACTAGCCTGTGCATTCCATGTCCCTGAGCCGGAATGTTGGCGGCAACCAAAATAATTTTATAATGAGGTTTTAAAACAACCATACCTATCGCCAAGGTTGTACACTTTTTTGAAGTGACTGAATGTTTCTGACACCATCCCCAGTACCTGGTGCTATATATTTAAGCGCAAAACAGAAGACTTCATGAATATGTATTTCTGGTTAACCAAATGAGTGGATATGGCTTTTATAGTTGCATTCCACAGATGCCTGCGGCATACAGAATGCACAGGCAAGTCACCAGACCACTATATTGGTATGCTGATGGTGCAATACATCCAGTGCTGTGAATAAAGGAGTCTGGGACCGAGACTACGTCAGTTTAGGGTCACTGGCACATGGAGGTTAGTGGTAGTAGAGTAGTGGTTATTGGTGTAATTAGCTGCATACCTGTGGTGCATGGACAGCTGGAGGAGAGGCCACAGGGTGTGAGGTTTATATTGCATGTAGTGTCACAGTTGTCTGTTTCTGGCCTTTGGTTTTCATCTGCACTGGTGCTTCCAGCCCTTACATCATCCCCCTCAGGTTGGAGGGATATTGTGATTATAATATATTTCATAGGTCTAAATTAACCAAAACAATATTACAGCTATGGGGAGAAGACATGCAAGTGCTCCTGAAGAGCCCCAGGAGCTGACCCGCCATGAAGTAGAGTAAGGTTGCTACCTCCATCAGGAACTTTTACTGATTGTGTCAATTTTTGTCAGAAGGGAAAAGATCACTGCACGAGTCTCACAGAAACTATGTGGCAGAAATAATTTTTTGCCATGGAGAATCCACAGTTTCAGAGAATTCATGCAGAATGGGCTGATTGTTTCCAAGAGTTACTTACTCTTCTCCTGCACATACCCCAAGGGCATTTACTTTGGGTGCCTGCGATCCTGATGCTCTTTCATATCTCCTTCCTTTCCCCGTGACCAGTTCTTGCTTGAATTTGTAAATTAGCCAAACCAGCAGAGAAACTACAGTCGGATGTCCCCCACATGAGATCCCAAGCTTATACATTCCTGACAACTTGGCTATTCCATTGCATTCATACCAATTTTATATTCCAACTGTTACATATAAGTTTTCTGCATTTGGTAAATAACACTTCATTGTTGATTATGTTTTAAACAACAAAAAACATTGCAAATATTTTGAGTTGGTCATAAAAATGATGCAGATCTTGTCCTAGAAAATTGCTTGGGGAGCTTCTCTGGGAAAAACAGAGGACAAAGGTTGTACAAACAATGGCCAATGCAAGTACAACACAACATTGGATATGGTAAAGGGTATTCTTTGTACTTTTCTTATGGGATATAGAGCTATGTTTTGATTAGCAAGGAATTGAGATATATTAAACAGATTGTAGTAGTCCTCTACTCATCAACATCTGCCGGTGCTTGATAGTTTTAGATAAAATAAGAAATGACACCAATCTCTAAGAAGGCTCAAGTCTAGCCTGTGGTTGTCTGTAGTCATGCCTGTCTGCGTGTTCCCCTGTGGCCCTCAGAACAGGTTGTGGTCACAGGCCCACCATTGATAGGCAAGGGACCAGCCTCCTACATCAGCCAGGGTTCAGAGTCCTAATTAAGCTCAAGGGTGACAAGTGTGATTATTTATGTCCACTATTGTGCAGCTGAAGTCTCTGGTGTAGGCGGGACGGTCACACGTGATCTTCACCCCCATTTCTTGAAGGCTAGTGCTTGCTAATGGGGAGTAGAGGGGGGAAATATAAGCCATTTCCCTTGGTATGGTGGGCTAGGCCATATAGCCTGACTGTGGGTGTGGTCTAGGCCATATACCCTGACTGTGGGTGTGGTCTAACTTGTATGAATAGAGGGACAACTAAAACAAGAATGAATATCTTTCAAACAACCTAATGAGATTTGTTAACGTCATAAGATAAATAGATAAAAAATAATTATAGATGAGGAATTGAAATAAAGAATGATAAAAGGCAAGGCAGATTTGGCTCAGACCCCAGCTGTGGGTGTAGCTAACTTATGGGCATGGCTAACTTGTGTGTTGCTACACCTGTTCCCACCAGAGACCAGACTTCACCTTGGAGCCATTCATCTAATCTACTCCATTGACTAACCTGGGAGAGTTGTAAGACTTCACACAAAGAAAGTCCTCTCTGGCTATCAGATGACCGTCCCCAGTGCACCCAAGAAGCAGAACAGGTGCTGTGTGATTCAACCAAGACCACCCACCACCTTCCCCACCACCACCACCATTATCACTGTAAATCTTCCTACACATTGCCCAAATATGCTAACAATTTTACCTTATTAATCTACAGTTCTAACAAGTTCTACCTTGCTAATTCCAAAAAAAAAGAGTCTATTATTCAAATTTTCAGATAAATTTCCCAACATTATTCTCAGCATTAAAGTAATTCAGTTCATTATTGTGCTAGTATATACATTATTCATTGTACTGCTACAGAATGACACTTAAATAACCCAATATGTGCCTATTATTCTAAAATATTCATGTATTATTCGAAAATATTCATCTTTATTCTAAAAACATTCACATATTCTAATATTATTCTAAAATATTCACGTATTATTCTAAAATATTCACCTATTATTCCAGTTATGTTAGACTGCACCAATTATTCCAAAAGCAATGCTAGCATATTCGGACAATGGCTATGTCTTGCTGTTTGTTATGTTATCCAGAGACAGCAGGTGACATAGCCGCCAAATCCTCTTCAGGGTGGGTAGATGGTCAAAAAGAAACTTGTGGGGGAACTTCTTTTTTTTTTGCGGGTGTGTAAAAAAATATTCAAAAATTAGCTATTCCCTTATGTAGTAGTTGGCTACAGTATTGGTGAGTGTTATATAAGCCTGGGAATAATTTTGATCATGCTGACCCCAGACCGCACTGTACCTGGGTAGTGCCCGACCACCAACCTCCATTGGTCGGTCTTGCCAGACTGACTCCAAGAGGTCAGAGTTTGCTTGATGAAGTTCCACTGGTCCATTGCGTGGGAGTAGGAGGAAGGGCCTGGAGGAGGTCTCGACCTCTTCGTGGGGTGAGAGAGACCAGAGAGGATGACAGTGTCTATGAAGAGGACAGCCACGCTGGCATTGGAACCACGGATGGGGAACTCCTGCACAGGGAGCAACAACACAGGACAGGACAGGACAGGACAGGACAGGACAGGACAGGACAGGACAGGACAACATTACAGCCACAGACAATAGGAAAGGAGGGGAGTGTCGGGCAGACACACACACACACTAGGGTTAGATATGAGGGACTGCTCACTATTTATGCTATTTATGATTGCTACATGCACTGGTGTCTGGTGAATGTGAAGACAACAACAATAATAACATCAACAATAATAACAACAACACTACAAAGAACAATCGAAATAAAATAACAGAGAGAGTCGCGTTGTGGTATTAAGCTTCAAACAGGTACATGAAGCTACCGAGGAAAGTATGGAAAACCTGTCTCCTTTGATGCCATTCTCTTGGAGCACACACTTGCTGACTACCACAGACAGAGTATGGCCCGCCTTCAATAGCTATACGGCATGTTAATAACTCCTTACAGCCAGTGTGCTTAATCACACCTTACACCCTGTGTGACAGCAAGTGTGCTAATGCCACCTTAATTACTCCTTACAGGCAGTGTGCTAATGACACCTTATAGCTAGTGTGCTAATCACACCATGCAGCCAGTGTGCTAAAAACACCATACAGCCAGTGTGCTAATCACACCATACAGCCAGTGTGCTAATGACACCTTACAGCCAGTGTGCTAATGACACCTTACAGCCAGCATGGTAATGACACCTTACAGTCAATGTGCTAATGATTCCTTAAGCCTGGTTCAAAGTGTGTGCACCACACAGACATACTGACATGTACTAAGCATAGCATAAAAATAGGAACTTGGTTCTATTCTCGCGTTGTGGATGCAGTCTTTAAAAAATACACTCCGTGTGGTGCGTTCTGACAAGATCTGGTGTTCACAGTGCACGAACTTTGAACCATGCTTCACAGCCAGTGTGACAACAGCTGCACAGAGCTAAAGATATTCCATAATGTTCATTTTGTTCTTTATTAATCACTGCTGGTTGCACTGTCTAAAAAATAAATTTAATTAAAGTATTTATAAATTAATTAAAGTAATAAAAAAAATTAAATGAAAATCAACTCCTAGCATTGCTAGTTCCAGATTCCTGAACTCAACAACCTATTGAAACATTCAACTGCTTCCTTGTGGCACATACTGTATATAAGCCTATTCCAAAGATTTGGTCAATTGTGTCCAGCTAATGAATGAAGTGGTCATGTCTTTGCATGTTGTTTTCTGTTTCAAAACACAACTGATAACAAAGTACACAAAACAATCTTTTATGTTTGGGTTCCCAAATAAGCCAGAGTGACCAATCACTGAGCACTGTCTGTCCTATCATGTAACTCTAAATGAATGCACTATTTTCCTACTACCTAACATTTTCTTGAAGCACATTCTGAAATTTTGATTGATGAGATTTCATTAAAACATCAAAATATTGCCAATATTTCAGTAGATAGGAAAATGCTTAGCCCCTTTGACATCAAGAAGAACAATTCTTCATATTACGTTACAACTGCATTGTCTGCCATTTCAGAGCTGCTCATAAATGGAACAGCAGCAAGCAGCCCCTTCCACCTGTAAAAATGTATAAGGTGAACAAGTAGCTGCTTCCTTCTA
>OZ017780.1:5027036-5076635 GCA_963969325.1 Lycopodina hypogea | reverse complement strand
GGTTGATACAACTCCCCTTAGATTATTTTTTCGAATTTTATTTCTATTTTGTTCCCTTCTAATAAAAAAAATTTTTTTTTTAATTTAAAAAATTGTATTAAAAAGGGCAAACTATATTTTAAAATTACACCTGATATCTGTGCTGAAGTAGCAAAGTAGAGGGCTTGGCTCCAGCAAACAAAGTTTAAAAGCTGAAGTACCTCCCTTTGCTAACCCACAAAATTGTATATATATATATATATATATATATATACCTACATATATAGTTAATACACTGCCAGACCCTTGAACTTAGAGATCTCAAAAACTTTGCTTGCATACACAACTTGACTGGGGGGGGGGGGGGGGGGGAAGAGTAACTTGGGCAATGGTAAAACCCCAGGATGGGAATGTAGGGTCCTCCAGGCATGAAAAACAGGAGTTAAATGGGTGTGATAGTTTATTGTTGACCAGAAAATGGTCAAAATTACACTAAATGCTAATTATCCCTGTTGAAATTATCTTTAGCAAAATTCTAAGAAAACGAGCATTAATTTTGTCACTACACCTATCCTCACACCAAATTTCATCTACCTCCAACCTCAGGAAGTATCCTTTCAATTTGAGAACACATTTAGCGTTACGGATGGCAGACATACACATTCCTCTCTCTTTACATGATGGCAATATATCTGGCTGGAATGAATTTTGAGGAAATGAATGTACCAACCAGAAAGTTTGCAACATTGCACTAGCAGTATTGACCAACTCAGATACAAGTAACTGATCAAAATTAGAATTGTGATGTATAACTTACTTTAAGTTGAAGTGATTGTGTCTTTAGTCTTGTCCACGTGGAATATGATCACTTCAGATAATAAAAAGTATATATTGGCTGGAAAGTCTGTGGAGTATTGTCTGTAGGTATAGAGGCAAGCATGACCCTATTGTTGGGTGGGCAGGGGAGGGCGGGATATCAAGGGGAAGTAATGGAGAAAAATTTTTGACTGATACTCTAGCCCTATATCCATTTTGCCAGGCTTCTGAAGAATTCTACTTACTTTTTTTTTTTTTTTTTTTTTTTATTTAATTTTTCTTTTTAACAGTGCCTCAGCAGGAACAAATTGAAGGCTCTTAGTGATGGAGGGGGGGGGGGGGGGGGAATAGAGAGGGGTGTTGTGTGTGTGTGGTGTATGTGTGACGGGGAGGGGAGGAAAAAAAAAAGGGCTCTGGGATTATAAAAATTTTTTTTGTTGTTGAAGATATTATTATCAATAGCTAATAAATGGAAGAGGAAAGAAAAGAGAGGAAACTAAAAGAAGATTGGCACAATCTTTTCCCTCCTGGAACAATCTTTAAAATGAAGAATCTGTGTGCACAAGGCTGACCAGTCTAGGGGCTGGAGACTAGCAACGGTATGAGCCTATACACACACTGCCCATGTGCAGATCTGTAGTGGGTATGAGCATACACACACATTGCCCATGTGCATATCTGTTGTGGGTATGAGCCTACACACATACTGCCCATGTGCAGATCTGTAGTGGTCCTATATATCAACAGTGTGAAATAGCCGGGCCTACAAGAGCACTGCCAATGTTGAAATATTTTGCAATTATAACATTAATTATTCCTACTTGGATTATATGAAACATGGTCAGTGTGTTTGGTTGTTTGACCATGGTTTCCATGGTTACTCTGCCCCCTGACTTGCTAGGAGGTTGTTACAGCACCTCAGAGTTAGTGAGTGAGTTAGTGAAGAGTGTGCTGTCTATAATCGAGTATCAAACAGTTGGGAAACATCTGAATGGACTTGGTGTGCACTGTATTGTGTGAGAATAAATATTATGGCAACAGTTATTAATGTTGATTTTTCTATTGAAGCAACAGGCACTTCAAAACTGTCAACAGTATTACCACAGGCTCAGCACTCAAACTACAAACAACTATTACCTCCCCCCCCCCCCACCCACACACACAGTGGCACACATACCCACCCACACCCTTAGACAAATATATGATATATCTTTCCAGTTTTAGCCATGGCAAATATTTTAAAGGCTTAATTGAATGCAATAAATAAAAGAAAAAGAATCTTTGTTGGTATAAGTGACATACACAAACCTACTGCGTTGATGAAAGAAAAAAAAAAGACTAAAAAAGATTCCATTTGTAATAAACAGAATTCTTCTAAGAAGATTTGGTCTCCAATTTGTTATATTGCAGGGGTTTTCTACTGGGAGTACTGATGTGGTACATACTGTTGCCTGCTCACCACCACCACCATTGGAATCATTATTCGACTGTGTTAATTAGGCTAATGTTACATTGCCTCTATTGAAGGCATGTAGTCCATAGGTCACTCAAGGAGCAGCACATTTCTGCGGTGGTTCATAGGTCAATGACCTGACCTTGTTTCAAGCACTCGATGCACAAGATTAACTCCTTCATTGCCCACTACTTTAACCTCCTTCTAAACTAGAAAATAAATCAAGTAAATGGGAAAGTAATTTATATGCTCCAATGTTCTAGCTATATCTTTGCTCTTTAATAATAAGTTAAGACTTTAATTTCAGTTATTGCAACTATTTTAGGAGCGTCAATGGAAGATGTTCAAACACATTTTGAAGATCTGCAACTTATCATGGCGAGTGATGACCCATAAAGTGAATTATTGAAGTATCTGATTAAGCCATGGCACTGGTCTAAAGGCCCACTTGATAGAGATTAATCCTCCTCTCCTCCCATTTTCTCTCCATGCTATTCTTTCTACTCTATTCATTAATGTTATTCCACTGAAGTCAATCAAATTTTATGAACTAATTATTTACCATTGTTCTAATATAAATCAAATTATGACAACAAAGGAAAATAATTATTTTGCATTGGTAGGAATCTCTTCCTTATTAGGAATTAAGCTTTCAAATGAAATATCTTTTAAAATATATTTGTTTCATGTATAGAGAAAGAAAATAATAGGTGTTACATTATTAGAATAACCAACCTACTCCCACTGCATTTCCTCATCTCCTTCCTCCTCAGATTCCTGTGTCTCAAACTGACTCTGGCAATCTTCAAGGGCATGCAGACCCACCCAGGCCACACCTCCCTGGAGACCGCAGACACCACCACCATCCACAGTCTCTGTCTGCACCTGCAGCAGCACCTGGGTGGAGCAGTGGCCAACATCTCCCTGTTCAAGGACGCAAGCTGCAGCCCAGACAGCAAGCTCTCTCCTTCCCTCTGTCTGACCCACTGTGGGGTGCCAGGGGGACCCAAGATAAAACCACCCCTCCTCGAACTGTTCTATGATTACAAGCCATCGTCCACCTGCCCTGTACTATTAGAGGACAGCCACATAAGGAAAGGATCGTATAGTCACTGAGGTTATGTGAATTGTTCCTTGCCCAGTACATGTTAGTCTATCTCTAAATAAATAAAATCAGTGAACAATAAATTTGGTGTGCACACATATGTAATAATAAAGAGAAATAAAATAGAATGATGAACAAACATAACATAACATAGCATAATGGATATTTGTGGTCTCAAGTTCTTTAGACATAAGTTTATTCATAGTGTGTTGTCCACTGCCATCTCCAAAAACTAGATGATGGAACAAACCACATAATTACATAAGAATTGATCATATGATTACAATGGTTTTCATACCGGGAAGATCATTAATCAAATGGTAATACAGGATAAATCATTATAAAGTGAAATGTATATATAATAAACTGCAGTGATGAATAGTATATTCATGTTTAAGATTATGTGCTGATCATGTAATGTAGACTAGTCACCAATGATTACTTGTATTCTTTAACTGACCTGCTCATAACTGATGGTAACAACTCCAGTTCTGTCTGTGTCAATCCTTCTGAAACTTTCTGTCAGAGACTTGAGCATAACACAGCACTGAATGAAATCATCAAATTTCATAGTGCGCTTGTCGTTGCGGTCAAACACACGTGTGCACAGAGTGCAGAAGTCCATGGAACTACAGAACACAAGAACACAGTCACAGTGAAGGGTAAAGTGCATGTACCATGACCCCTCATGGGTGAAGAGCTTACAGTCGATAACCAAAAGATTGAAGGGCTTGTTGCAATTCTACAGCATCAATGTTGCCAGATCCGTCCTTGTCAAACCTGCGGAGACAAAGAGGTGGAGGAACAAGGGAGGACATAGTCAAACAGATAGCAGATTAAAATGGCGTCGCTGTGTACGAGTAAGATGTTAGGATATGAGAAAGAAGAGGTAATTATAGAATCCAAATGGAGAAAATGCCATAACTCATACATACATCCCATAAAACCCTCAACCACACCACATACCTATCAAAACATGATTTCCACTCTTGGATGTACTTCCAGAGTGCGATGAACTCATGTATGTCAATGGAGCCGTCCCCATTGCTGTCAAACATTCCTATCAGTATCCGACATGTCTCTGCATTGAAGTGGCTCCAGTTGTTGTTGAGGAGAGCTCGCTGCAGCTCCATAGCTGTGATCTTGCCTGTCTTGTCTCTGTCAACTATCTGCACTCATTCACACACATGCACGCACGCACACACACACACACACACACACATGCATGCACACACAATGGGGAGAGAAGGGAGGGGGTTATTGCAATGGTCACTTTAATAACAACAAAAAACTTAACTTGTAATGTTTAGATGTGTGTGAGACCAAAGTTCGTGACCCTGCCACAAGCAAGTGTGTTGCAGTATAGTGGGTAGGTGGGTGAGTAAGGGAGTGGGTGAGTAAGGGAGTGGGTGAATCAGGTTGCAGACTGCTCTTGCAATTGGTCAAGTATATTGCCAACCAACTAGCTTCTCTGTCTCTCACAAAAAAACCTTTATAGTTCCTACAACCACCAACCTGGAACCACGAGAATAGTTCAGGGTCCATTCCACTGGGAACAGGATTGGGTCCTGAAGAGGGCCCAGCTCCAAACCCTGATGGTGGCGGACCAGCTCCATATCCTGATGAGGTTGGCCCACCTCCATACCCCGATGATGGTGGCCCAGTTCCATGTCCGGATGAGGTTGGCCCAGTTCCATACCCTGATGATGGTGGACCAGTTCCATATCCTGATGAGGTTGGCCCAGTTCCATACCCTGACGATGGTGGACCAGTTCCATATCCTGATGAGGTTGGTCCAGTTCCATACCCCGATGATGGTGGACCAGTTCCATATCCTGATGAGGTTGGCACAGCTCCATACCCTGATGACGGTGGCCCAGTTCCATATCCTGATGAGGTTGGCCCAGTTCCATACCCTGATGAGGGAGGTCTATTATAGCCTGGGGGTGTGGCACTATATCCTCCTTGGCCAGGTGGTGGCTGGTAACTTCCCCCTGGGGGCAGGTAGTTTGGGTTCTGCAGAGAGAGAAAAAAGAAGGTACATATCACGAGACAGAGAAGGATTGAGATAACATTCTCATTGCAACACTCTTCAGGCTTCAAACCTTTGGTTTGATATTCAAACATTCACATACCAAACACACTATAAGCTGAACTAGTGGCTTTAAATAAACATTTTGTTTCAACTCCCCCAGTATGGATTTGATTAATGACTTTTCATCCAACATTTTCAGCAGCTTGATCAACCTTCATATATGCTGAAGCATCAACCTAAAGCACCATTTTATACTAGTGTTGAAACCACCATCACCACTCCTGGAATAATGTTCATATATTCACTGGAGATGAAGCCATCCTCAACGCTGAGGAACATCAGGGAGCTTTGAAGCCACCTTCACCATTGAAGCAACACTGAGAAATTTTGAAGCCACCACCACTAGTCTACCACTGATCAACATTTTAGAAATGTTGAAAGTCCCCCCCCCCCACCCTTCATGCAACTCTGATCTATTGCACAAAAGTTGACCAACCCGTCTCTCAGGTCACATGGTTGTGGTGGCCTTCCTATAAAGTGTCACATGGTTGTGGTGGCCTTCCTATAAAGTGTTACATGGTTGTGGTGGCCTTCCTATAAAGTGTCACATGGTTGTGGTGGCCTTCCTATAAAGTGTCACATGGTTGTGGTGGCCTTCCTATAAAGTGTTATATGGTTGTGGTGGCCTTCCTATAAAGTGTTACATGGTTGTGGTGGCCTTCCTATAAAGTGTCAAATGGTTGTGGTGGCCTTCCTATACTTTAGTATTGTCCACCACATGACATCACCGACAAGAAGAGCAGGAAGAGTCTGGAGGAGTATTCCAGAGCAAAGAGTAGCATGATTTTAGACAAGTGTAAAAACTTACACACAAACCACATTTTCGGTGCATATGCTACTTCTTTTTTTGGGGGGGTTTTCCTGATGTAGGTTATTATTATTAATGTATTACTATACTTTAATTTTTATCCTCAATTCAGTCAACATTTGATCATGACCTATCAATTAAAAGAAAAATTCAATGTGTACAGCATTTCTTGTCTTCTGGCGAGTGCATATAATTATTGAGTCAACAACATAATCGTTCATCTTCATTCTCTCTCCCCCTTTCTATGCACAATAATCTCCAAATTTAACCTAGCAAAATGAAGCTCTATTCCAGGCCCTGGTTCATTGGTTATTATGGTTATGCCACCAAAACTCAACCACCTATCCACAGAGGAATGCTGTTTATCAGGGAATTTTGCAATTAATTTTTTTATCATGTACTGAACTGTCAAGCGTATGCAACTTCCCTTAGGGCTTTTCAATACAGCTGCTCCCATTAATTAGCCTGAAATGGCCCTTTTTGGCTACTTTTGTCTACTACACCTGAATAAGTCTTCTCCAAATTTATACACCACATGAATAAGTGCAGTGCCTGACTTCCATTCTTTTGATACCCTCTTGACTATGTAGCTTAAAAAACGAAGGAATGTATAGCAGCAGACATACACATGCACACAGAGATTAAGAGCAATTTATAAGTAGATTCTTATTTTGTTTTTAAAGGTCACTTCACAATTTTGTCTCGTTAAATAAAAAAAAATAAATAAATAAAAAAAATAAATAAAAAAATGAATAAATTAATTAATTTAAAAAAATAATAAAAAAAAAAAAAAAAAAAAAAATATATATATATATATATACACACATACATACAATTTTTTAGATTTTTAAAATTTATCTGTTTCATAGCTTCTTTAAATGAATTTTCTTTTTTAATGTCGGTATTAAATTTAATAATTTTTTTCTCTCCTTTTTTCCCCTCCGGATTCTATGAGTAGACAACCTGTGGGATATATATTCATCCTCATAATCGGAAAATTCTACATATCATACTACACTGCAATAGACCTTGAACCTATAAACAGCCAATGTATGCTTGTTCAGTGTGACACTGCAGGAAATAATAGCTTTACCTCAACAAATCCTCTCCTCTATGGTAACAGCAACCTCTGGAGCCTCAGCAGCGTTATCATAACAAACTCACACTCCAGATTGATGTTATATTCTGACGTTTATGCAGTACTTTTTGTCTGTCACATTTACCCATTACTACTTGTGTTACAAATACCGTGTTAAAAAGTGTATTTAACACAATTGCATGTCCTGATATAAAACCAGCTTAACAAAGTACTTACAACACAAAGTAATACGGAGTAAAGTGATTAAATATCAGAATGCACCTCATCTAAGGAAGTAGACCATCTCTCCCTCATCACTACCTACCTTAATCCCACTCCTACATTCCACTCCATCTAGGATTTCTATACCACTAGCAACTTACTTGCTAGCTGGTATTTGTATTTCAACGCTACTATTGCTGACTTGTTTTAAAACAACTATTATTGTTGTTTGATATTTTTTGTAAATAAATAATTAATTAAGAATAATTTTGAAATGAGGATAGAATCTCGTAAGTTATGCCGTACATACATATACATACATACATACACACACACACACACGGTTCATAAAAAGGTCACTTGTATGGTTTCAAGTACTATTATCTGTTAATAGGAAATTATATACAAGGAATTCATTTTTAAAGATATCATTCATGTGAAATGACTAGAAATGCCAGAAACCCTATGGGTGTGGTCAAGGAGTGGGTATTACTAGGACCATGCCTACTTTCAAACTAGTCCTCCCATTTCATCTCACAAACACCACTGTCCATTTGGTTCTGATATCTTTGATACCTTCAATGTTATAACGTTCACAAGATTGCCCACAGATGAATGCGCAAACAAATAAGAAAACAAACAGGTCTGAAAATAGTACAAGCTTGCTATCTTGCAGCTTATAAAAATAAAACAGCATACTTGAGTAACATGTAATTTATAGTTTCTAAGCAACAATACACATTGGATAATTAGGATATGTGAGAGCAGAATGCACCCAAATGCCTATAACTGGCAGTGAACTTTCAGTAAATGTTCAGTTTACTATTTTATATATTTCTAATGATCAGTTCTTCAAGATTGGTTGAGTTTCACAAGGAAATATTACCATAGGTAAGGAAGTGGAACATACACAGTTTGTTCACAAGTTAAGAAGGTGGGTTAAACCAAAGTTGAGTAGAAGCAAAGAATGCTGGGTTATCAACAATTCCAAGATGGTTAGCATCACATTTAAACATTATGGTAGTCCCATAGACAGATATAATCTTATACTGCTCAATCCAGAGTTAGTGCTATCCTCAACCAATACAAAGTTAACAGCATCGATACAGCACGCAAAGAAAAGCCCATTCCAAATCAACAGCCACCCCCCACAAGCTTTCCCTTGCAACTAAGGCTAACACGGCGCTGGAAGTTTAACTAAATTGATCCATAAACAACTCACAGCTGGAGGTCGCCAAGACATATCTCCCGTACTAACTCCTTCGGCCAACTCTACTAGAATTCACACAGAGCTGCCCCACAGAAAGGGACGTGTTCTCTTTGTGGACACTAGCTCCCAACAAAGGTTAAAAGGTCAAATGAGGACTCCAACTCGGAAGCGATGGGACCACCCACTAATGTGGGCGTGGCCTACTAAGGTTTATAGCAAGTTAACACCCACGCAGAAAGGAATTTATCAGTTTGAACCTTTAGGTCTTCCTGATCCTGATGCTGAAGTAGACCATGAAGCTAAGTTGTGACTTTCTGCTGATATTTCTCCGCGCAGGTGTCCTATTGTGGGGGATCTGCGTCCTTGGGACATCACTTGGAAGTTTGGGAGTAACCTCAAGCTTTTTCCAGGTCTTCCCATTCGGAGGTCCTCTCTGGTGTTCCACAGCGGTAAACAGATAGAGGGCTAGGGTTTAGGTACTTACTAACCACATCCTGTATTGAATTAATCTCTTCCTTTTATCTCGCTGAAGTTTGTTATTCTTGGCTTCTTTATGATGGTTGCATACATATCTGGAATTGATTCACTGAAATCTTACCAAAAACCACAAGTGAGTTCCAAATTCCTGCCATTCTCATTCTGTTCTTATCACTGATATGTTCCATGATCTCTGTCTATAGGTCTGGTTCACTTTGATTGGTTCCTCAATTGCCACACTTGAGTGCCTTCTAGCATTTGCTCTTTCTCTCTGGTACTGGGCATCAGTCACTCCTAGTTTTTCCAACTGTTATCCTGTTCTCTCATCTCAACACCACCCCCTGACCACCTGCGAATGTGCACATGGCTTTACAGACCCTCCATCTCTGCATGCAACTATCCGAAATTTTGTGGGTGTTTCTTCTTGTGATTCTCTAGGAGGGAGAGTTATTGTTTTCCATTATGTAATGCTGGGGCTCTACTGTGTGGGTGCATTACTCTCCATAGCTGTGGGAGGAATAGCTGGCAAGAAGCTCCATGCCCTGGGAGGGTGTGGCAAGTCTGGTATATACACTGTGACCCCTGAACCAGTAACACCCACTCCCAATTCTGTGCCTCTCACTGGCTGCTCCACTACCAGCAGTGGCAGTGGACGCCACCCAGGATTCATCACGACCCAGAGGTAAGATTTTATAATTTTGTACGATAAAATGTAAAATTTATTAGTGCAGGTTTGCAAATGCAAATATATTTTCCTCACTATTTTGTGATATCTCTGGAGGTTATGACTAAAGTTTATTTTTCTAATGTCCAGTTAAAGTAACATTGAATTTAAACTTTGTTTATTATCACATTTCTCAGAAATTAGAGAAGAAATTGGAGCATAAAACCATATATATGATGCTCCTTAAACTTCAAGTTAACATGTACTGGTCTTGCCTAAATGAAATGTTTACGCATATTTCTGATTTTTCATATTTACCTGCTGGGTTGGTGTTCAAATTAATCAAGAACTGTGTGCTAGTTGAAAGCATTTCAAGATCTGATCATGTTGCTAAGTGATGTTGTAGTGTGTGAGTATAGTCGCTGATACATCTATGTCTGTGACACTTGATCAACATTATTAGTAAAAAGCCCTAGCCCTAGCCACTTACCTGGTAAAATCCTAGATTAGACAAGATGGCAGCCAACTAATATTCGCGTACGACTCATTTAATTTCCTATTTCTATTCATATATCCCTTCATTTACCTATTTTGTTTGTTTAGTTATTTATTAATTGATTTTTTAATTTACTTAATCACTTATTTAAATATAATTTTTAATCATCACCACGCACCACCACACATGCACTATGTATCTGCACAATTTATTGACACTCTCCAATGTTTATAGACAAAAGTGATTGGAACAGACACAGAATACCCATTATGTCCTGTGGATTAACCATTGCATAGACAAATGCATTCATACAGCCACATGGCAGGCACATTGTTGTTGCTTGTTTTGTTCTGAATACAAATTAACTTATTCTGTCATGTAATTTTTGAATAATGTGTTGTGTTCAAATGGTAAGATATAATTTCTTTGTTCAGATCTCTTCCAGCACACCACCATTCAGTCTCAAACTCGTCCTCCATGACTCCAAGGACTATCCTTCAGCCTCTCTCCACGTCATCGCAGACTGCTCTCTAGTCTGTGGAAGATCGACTGTTGTAATGTCACAGACATTGCACCAGGACCATCCAACATTATATGTATATGCACATCATATCCCATGGCAATAATCATTATCACCACATGAACGTGTGTTTATAACTCTGCTTCATCACACTATCCCAACATCAATCAACCTGTTAAAACACAGTTTAAAAAAAAGAGAATATTCATTATTATGATGTTTAGCTCTTTCCTTGTTTTGTGTATATACTGAAGTTCATAAATTAATCAACAAACAACAGAGTATAGCTAATTCTAAACAAAGACAATGAACAGTTTATTCCTATTTTCTAATTAGTAGGACATCTATCAAAGGAACTGTTTCATGAGATTTGAAGCGTTCTAAGGTATTGCATCATGGGGCCATTTGAACTGATTGGTGATGGTGAACTTGGGCCTGCCCTCTCTCCCGTAGATCTCAAGCTTCCCGGTCCTCCACCCGATCTCACGAGATGTTACCTGTGGGTAAGCATGGGCAGTGACCTGAGGAGGAAATTTAAGAGGCTTTTCCTTGGGTTGCTTCTCTGTCTCCTCTGTAGGGGAGGACGTATGTCCTGGAGGCGTCTGTCCATTACAGGGATGGGAACATGAATTAATATCAATAATGTTACACAAAAAAACTTATTATTTGGTGTTATTTTCTTCCATCTCCTGTTATAACTAATGGAAAATGGTCTGTGCATAACGCGCAAAACATAAAAATTACACAATAGATGATAGTTTGAGAATGCCACAAGAGTACAAGGCAGAACACCGCTAAGCACATTTATTGGTAGTTGTACATGAGAACACAGCTCAAGCCTACAGTCTTCCTGACACATCCCCTAACTCTGATCCTCTGCTACATGGTAAAATATTAGATTTTTGACATAGCATGTAATGGTATATGTTTCATTAGTGACAAGCCTCACATGATATATCTAGACACATATTTACACAATACTCTGCACTATCTTGCTCATGCGCGCATGCACACACTGTCTAGCTGCCATCAACATGGTCACACGCACCTGACATAGTCAGGGTGCCAGTGCACTAAAGCAGGCATTATGAGCCAGTGCAAGCAAACTCCTGGAGCCGGGCTAGGAACTTGCAGGAGGACTGACCTAGGCTCTCAGCTTATGGGGGTGGGCACCCGAAGTACCACCTGGACCCTTAGCTGATTGACAAGCAATGGTCAGTGAATTTGCATCACTGAAAATTCCAGGTCCCCATCACAGCTGGGTGGACTGGTGTGGGAAGAAGATGTTGAAGGACAGGAAAATTTTCCTGTCAGTGTTGGGTTTGAACTTGCAACCCTGGGGTTTAGTCCAAGGGCATAACTACTCAGCCACTCTGACATACGCACGCGCGCACACACACACACACACACACACACACACACACACACACACACACACACACACACACACACACACACACACACACAGATTGAATGAATGAATAATAAAATGCCAAAAGTGTGTGTTACATAGCTAAAGCATTCTGCTTAGATAGATTAAAAAATAAGAAAAATTTTCTATCTTTTCGAGTACCACATCATAAAATTAGCACCATTCACAGAATGCATCTATCCAAATTATATAACTTGGATACAAGATCCAATATATTCTGACAGATTGATTCAACTTGATTTTATAACACAATTTAAGATTTCTTATGAGCCTAAAGATAGAAAGAGAAATGCGCTTAATTTTATAATTGTGATTTTTTTATTTTTCTATTTTTTAAGTTCAAGACCAGTATTGCAGAAGCCATTGCAGATGTGGGATAGAGAGCTATGTCCTACTCAGGATAAGGGCTAGGGTCTGATATTGTTGGTGAGCACATGGTTGTGTGTGTGTCTTAGTCAGCCAAACTACCTGTCATCACTCTCTTCAGGACTGTGGCATGGATTGATTGCTAGACCATGACTCCCTGGGACTCCCCCAACTAGTACCCTACCGCTACCACAAGGGAAGGAAAGTTATTCAGCTCATTAATTAGTTGTTTTTGTATTCATAAGGTTTCATTATGACTCACTAAACCAACCCCATGGTTGCAATACCAACACCAACACACAGAGTTTAGGAGAAACCCTTTGCCATGGTTACTTCTGAGAAGATAGCATGCTCAGTAAACCTTTTGCAAATTATGATCAGTTTAAAGTTCATTGGTACTTATGATGACCTTTTTGCCCTTTCTGGAATTCATTCATTACCAGAAAATTAAGCAACGAACATTTCATTCTCTTCCTCACCCTCCAACCACAACAACCAAATTAAATTTTTCTGTACCAACCCCATGGGAGATAATAATACTATGCTAGAAAAGAATTTTTGGTAGAATTGAATTCTGTTTCTTCTTATGTATAGACAATTCCATGTTGACAGACAGGACAACTTGAAAGGGGTTTCTCTGTTCATAAAGGCTTCAACAATATTAAGATAACTTTGAACCGTGCAAGTAACATTCTGATAAATTTTAATCGATTTTTAAAAAGTGATTTTTAACTAGAAAACAAGTAACCTCCCAGAGAATTAATAGTAAAAACAAAAAATAAACATCCAATACTGCTTAATGTGGAATTTCTTGCCAGTTTTTGTGCTTTCAGGGATTGCCTTGCTATTTGTTCATTTTGATTTAAAGGTGGGTGAATCCATCACTCCCTCCCCCCCTCCTCCCTTTTTGTAAAGCTGACTTTTTGGTTAGTAATGAATTTTGATAACAGGAGTACTTTTGAGTACAAGTTAAGAAGATAGAGTAAATATTGATCTAGCATGTATAAATGCAGTCCAGCATACAGACTAAATCATGAGCTAGAAAAGCAGCACACTTCAGCCTCTTCTTTTTTTTTGTGTGTGTGTGCGAATTGACTTTCCTCAATATTAAAGACTTTTTCATTGAAATTTTCCCCCACCACAATAATACCAGTTCAATTTTAGAATTGACCTGTCCTGACCTGATCATAGTGATGGTAGTACTGATTAAACCTGAGTCGTTATTGACAATATTGTCTGGTTATTTTTTTTATTCAAACTGTAAACAATTATCATAGTCAATTACTTCTTATCCTCACAGTGATTGCAGAGAACTTATTACAAGATGTAAACAAAGCACCAGCATATCGTGCCTGAACATCTGTGGTTAGTATTTCATCTCATACTAGCTCCCAACATCCACTTCATGAAAGATCCAATGAATGATTAGTGAGTCAATGCAATGCAAAAGTGCACAAGCCATTGATGACTCTTATTGTCATGCAATCGCAACAAAAAAAAAACAGCAAAAAAAAAAAAAAAAAAAAAAATGCTCCTAAAACAGAAGAGGCTTGAAATGTATCAAGCATAACCCACTCACACATTTGGGAATTTCCCAATTTTGCAAATTTCCCATATTTTGCGTATCTGAGGAAATGTCACAAAAAGAAGGGAAAAAAAGGGGTGTAAAATTAAAAAAATCAATAAAAAGGTTTAAACAAAGAGGGGGGAGGGGGGAAATTTTTTTTTTTTTTTTAAATAAAAAGTTTTAAAAAAATTTTATTTTAAATAAAAGGGGGAGAAAACTGATATTTTAGAATACCAACCTTGCCCAGTCCATGCACAAGGAAGCCCCACCTATTCTTCCAGGACTTCCTTATAGAATCTTCTTTCTTGACGTAATCCTTCCACCTTTGATCAGAACGAGTAACATTGCACACCTCCTCCATCCCCCCAGGCGGCCAACGACGTCAGTCTAGGGGGAAAAAATTTCAGACCTGACTGTTTAGGGGCGGGGCTACTCCTAGTCGCCAAGGCAACTGCGCCTGCAGTGGCACTGCGACACAGAAGATGTTGCGCAAGCTCTTATCTTACAAAAAAAAGAAAACTAAAAATGAAGTAAGGTTAATCCTCGACAAGGTAGTGCATAATATTGTATTCATTTCTCGTGTTCCTTCATGCCCAGCAACCTCCAGCTTGGAATGAGGCTTCTAGGAGCTCTGCCCAAGAAGTGGTAATTGATAGGGCTCCTCCTCCGAGCCCTAGGCAAGTTGAGGTAACACTTGGACATGACTCTGCCCTAGTAGGACAAACACCGCAGCAGCTACATGTGCCAGCAAGGAGAACACCCTCTTCAGTTCCTTCTCCAACTCTGGTCCATCCAAATGTCTCTTCCAAGGGGAAGCCCCAAGAGCCAACAGCTGCATCCTCTTGTGATGTGAGAAGTCAACTTTCTAACAAAAAGTCTTTTCTTCAAGTACCAAAAACTGCATCCCCATGCTGTGTCAGAAGTCAATTTTCCAACCAACCCTCTTCTCAAGGGCCAGTAAATGCATCCCCCAGCTGTGTGAGAAGCCAACTTCCAAACCAGAAGTCTCCACGCAGCATCTCTCCTCAGAGTATCAATTTAAGCGAACTAGACTATTCAGCAGTTCGAGAATCTGAGGCCAGCTCTACAAAAAACCCTTTTATTGCTGGTACTAGTCCAAGTATCAGTCCTTTCCTGGATTCTCAATCTGTAATGACCAAATATCACTCCAAATATCACTCTGGAGTACCTGTAGTGGATGATGCAGAACCACAGCTAGAACAGCTCTCAGATCCTAACCAGGATACTTCAGAATGCACAGAAGTAGCAACTCCCTTGGACCAGTATAGACACCCTCGGAGGTCCCTTGTCAGTGTTGGCCATGATGCATCACTCTTATTGAAGGAGGAGGAACTATGCAAAGCATCTTTGATGAATGGGAAGGAGAGACAAAGGAGTAGGAGTGCCGAGTTGCCCCCTAAATCCCCAGCCATTAAATTTATGGCAAAAACAACTTCTGATAGAAACAGGTTGCCCAAAGCAGGAGCTGGCAGTCTGGTGGAGGGAGATAGAAGAAGGGAAGACCGGGTAGTTCATTTTCTGCCAATAAAAAGGAGAAGTCGAATATCTGTTCATGATGAAGGTGGACCTCCAAAATGTGGTCCAATTTTACAGAGAGCATTTTCTTCTAGTCCGCAAGGAATGCTGATGAGGCACAAAGATGGGGAAAATGTGGTTATGCATACTAATGTAGAGTATCTGGTATCGGAAGAAGACACTTATTCAATCCCTGAAGGATTTTCTGGAGAGAAAGAAGAGCAAAGCTATTCCCGAAGTGTGACTTCTCGTAGTAGTTCAGAGGGAAGAGGTGCCTGTGGTCACCACTCCAGCCCCTCACGTCCTACTCACGTCACCAACAAATTAAGAAATAATCAGCGTAAAATACATGAAATCAAAAAAGGCAAAGGATATCAAGGAGATCTGAAAGAACCTCCTCATGGGTCGGCCTTTGTTCCTCTCTCCCCGAGGGAACCATCCAGCTCTCCACCATCTTATCCAGAGCCGTCGAATGGAGAGGGGTTTATTTTTTTCGGAAGGCAATCAGATGGTAAAGGGCACTATTATTCTGCCTCTCCGGTCCACTCGTCAACCCTTGGAGGATACAAACAGGATGTGGAACCTTCACCAATCAGCTCCTCCCTTCCCTCTCCGAGTCCCATTGGCCGCATTAATAGTGCCACGTTAGTGCGGCCACCTGCTGCAGGCATGAAAGTGGAGGATGTATTTCCTGGTGGGCTTTTAATGGAACAGAACCAGAAGAAAGAAAAGGAGGATGAGTTGATCCAAGAGCTTGTCGACTTATTGATTGCCGAGAAGAAAGCACTCGGCGAGGAGAAGGGGAAAAGAAAAATCAGAGAGGTGAGTGTGTTACACGGCATTACCAGTAGTAAATGCAATGTTTACACAGCATCTAAAGTGATGCTCTGATATTTTCTGCAGGGTCAGTTCAGGGAGCTGCGGTCAGAGGTGGCTAAACTTCAAGAGGAGAACCGAAAAATTCTTGTAAGTGTTAGCTCTTCACTGTGCATTCATCTTGACGTGTTGGTCGATAATGTATTTGACATCATTGCAGAGAGATAAGCAGGAGCTTGAGAAGGAGAGAGAGAGATGGTGTAAGACTGTGGAACAGGTGAGATGTTTGGCTGATGAGAAGTCTGCTCTTCAGAGGAAGCTGGAGTCCCTCGGAAGCCTGTCTGACACACGCAGAGTGGGCGATCTCAGCACAAGTATGAAATAGTTATATCACATTTATCAGGCCCAATGAATTGGGTTGTATAATTTAGTGATGTGCCGTGTTTGTGGAGGAACGCTCGACCAGGCCAAGTGCCAGGGAGTGGAGATTGGTCCTGTTGTGTTTAAATATACAGACTATGCTGATTCTATTATAAAAATGTTCTTCCCATTCTTTTTGTCTGTCTGCCTGTCCGTCTGTCTGTCTGTCAAGCAGACAGACAGACAGACAGACAGACAGACAGACAGACAGACAGACAGACAGACAGACAGACAGACAGACAGACAGACAGACAGACAGACAGACAGACAGACAGATGGAGAAAGAGATGATAAATAAATAAATAAATAGGTAGGATGTAGGTAGGTAGGTGGAGAGATAAATAGATAGATAGATAGACAGATAGACAAATAGATCGATAATATGAATAGATGAGACAGATAAAGGATAGAGCGATATATAGATAGGTAGATTTGATCTTCGTTATTGAGGTTCACTTTTTTCTTCATATTTCGACAGCTTTTCATGCTGTTTGTTTACTACTTTAAGTGAGGATCCAAAAGTTCGCACATCTTGATGGAATATGCCCTAGGAGTTCTGTGTCCACATGTCAGGGAGATTGTAGTGAAAACCATTTGTTTGCTGTTACACTGGGAAGTGTTTTTTGGTACCTTTTATTATTAAAGGAACAATGTCTGTAAATTATTCCACCCTTAAAAGAATGTACACCGTAGTTCAATTTTTGAACTCTAAACCGTCATCATTCCGCTTTACCGCACGCTCTAATTTTATACTATAATTTGCAATTTGTCTGTCTGTCTGTCTAGCTGTCTGGGAAAATGTGGTTAGGGCTAAGGCCACTAAACAAACTTTCCTAATCATCAGTAACTACAAAGTTGTATTATGAAATTGTATCCCAAAGGATATCTCCAGAGGAAGTTGTGTTTAAAAGAACAGCACGGGAAGTCCAAAAGACACTAATTACTAGAGGTACATCAATAATATTATTTTACTTTAGAAATGGGCCAATGCCCCCCCCCCCCCCCTCCCTTCCCATATAAAGCAATGCATTAAAGAAACTGAACTATAGTCAGTTCGCGCTGACTTGGGCCCCGGAAGTCAGCGGTTAATTACAAAAGTGACGTAGTGCATTCTTCAGCCTATTAACTTCACCAAAAGAGGTTTAAGGTATGCTTGCGCAAAAAACAACAACAAACAACCGAGCACCCACAATAACCCATTGCAGTTGTACCGCGTGGAAGCTGTAGTTTTTCCCCTGGTTGGCAAACTTGCACTTGTAAGGCATCCCAGGCTTTTCAGGCATTTTAAGGCTTCTCTCAGAACTTCGGAACTTCAAGTGAAAAGTAGCTGTGCTATTATAGACTTTAATCATGCTAAACTCTGTTAGCTAATGCTGAATGCTTGCATTTTTGTTGTTGTTGCTGGTTGCTGTGACTGGTTGTTGTTAGTGGCTGTGGCTGGTTGTTGTTGGTTGCTGTGGCTTGTTGTCTACTGATAAGTAAGCTGTGCTAGTGTAATCTTTAATCATACTAAACTCTGTTAGCTAATGCTGAATGCTTGCATTTTTGTTGTTGTTGCTGGTTGCTGTCGCTTGTTGTTGTTAGTTGCTGTGGCTGGTTGTTGTTGCTTCATTGTTGTGATAAGGCAAAACAATATATTTAATGGTGTTAAAATGAGCACTAAATAATATATGCAATACAGTAATGAGTGGGCAAGGACCCTCTTCTTCTGGATTGAGGAGTGTAAAGAAGAAGCCAGGAAGAGGCGTACGTTTGACTTCCCAGTCCAAACACATCCTTACCTCTGTTAGGAGCTATTTTGAAGAAGAGAAGCGGACTGGGAAGTCACTCATGAAGAATAGACCATTGGACAGAACAGCAACAGCAACAGCAATTTCCAAGACTACAATCAAACGAATCTACCAGACGATGACTGAAGACAAAGAAATACTTACTCCAACTAATGATTTGTATATGTGGATATGCTTATATATTTACAGTGCCTTCTCCTCTGTTGGGCTGCCCTGATCTTGTCAGACAGCCACTTCTCGTTCAGACTTGCCTGATCCTCATGAGTTACACAGGTGAGAGCCAGTCTAACATTGGGGAAATATATAGGTTTAGGGCTAGGAATTATTATTTATATATGATGATATGCTTATATATTTACAGAGCCTGCTCCTTCTCTGTGTGTTGCTGTACTGTTAACTCTGATACTGACCTTGTGTCTCAGAAGCAGTCCTCTTCTTCAAAAGTCAAACTGCCAATCTGGTAACCCTTCCGAGTCTAACTGCCAATCTGGTAACCCTTCCGAGTCTAACTGCCAGACCAGTACCTATTCTGAGACAAAATGTCATGCCAATACTCCTCACAAGTGTGATAACCTTAATTCTACTATCTCATCCCTGGTAACAGTCCACTTCAAGCTTTCACCTTATCATCATTTATCATTAACTTATGTATCTTATATTTAGCTATTTACACCTTATCATAATTTTTCCACTATTTTATGTATCTCACAATTTGTGTTTTCTATTGATTTCATTTCCCATATATTCAACAAAAGTTTTAAAGAGAGAAGAAAAGAAGTTGTTTTTTCCTCTGAATATTTTTTTAAATTATATTCTTCATTTGTCTTACACAAGTTTATTCATTCATTGAAATGATAAAGAACACACCAAAGAAGTAATGAATATACAAAAATAAATACAGAATCAATAAAAATTACTTAATGGTGAAAAATTTGTATGAGACAAAGGCATGGTATGTCCCATGAACGAATTGCAAAAAGCATGGATATTGCCTTCCTTGCTCTTATTGACCAACTTCTTGAAGTTGGACACTTCATCACTCCACTTGAGGTGATTGACATGAACAACAGACCTTTACCTTCAGCCACTAGCCTTGAGCGAGGGAGAGATGTTATTACAAGGTATAAGCTTACTCGGAGTTAGGGTCCAGCTGAAACAACGAAGAATCAATTCTGTGCTTCTTTTTACGTATTCCACTCGAAGAACTGCTAGAGTTCTGCAGTGGACGTTAGCCTCCAAGGGATATATTTGCGCTTGCATTCCATATGGTCAATTAACGCTCGGTGGAATGTTGTGTACTTGCTTATGGGACATACAGCTAACTTTGCCTAGGAGTGGTTAACTTCTTCAGGAATAGTACCAAAAGAACATCTGGAGTGTCATGAGTTTGTTGGTCCTAGAAATCTGGAAATCTGTTGAGTATTGGCCAAGTTATTAACGTTTCCCCAGGGCCCAAGTCAGCGCAAACAGACCTTAGTTAGTAACTACAGGAGGCCGGAGGCTGACTGAAAAAAACTGCCTGTAGGCCGACTTTTTTTGCTAGTTTATTAAATGACCAGAACAGACCTCAATAGAGCTGGAGTATGGCATCTCACCTGATGCCACACTATTAGATACTACATTTTATATTTTGAGAGAGATTTTACCCCAGCAGTCTAATCGTCTGGTATTCAATCATAGGTTCAAATAATTTAATTCCTTTCAATTTAGGAACGTTTAAGGGATAATTTAGGAACATTTAAGGGATAATTCAGGGGTTAATTGTATGTTTATTTTAGGGATTAGTTTAATTATTAATCTCTACCTTGTCTGACAGTATCTGAACTGAAGAACGAGCTGCAGAGGGTGAAAGGTGAAAGTTCCAATATGGAATGTAAGATGGGACATCTAAGAGAAAACCTCACCCACCTGCGCCACCAATTGACCAGGTTGAAGGCTTCCATGGTGGAGTATGTGCCTCTGAAGGATCACAAGGAGATTGTGAGCAGCATGCAGCGGTAAGTGTGATAGTCATGTGATGTTTATTTATCATGAAATAGTGCACACAATAATTATGGTTGGCAATGGAATGAATTGATTATTGTGATGGGATTTGTATGTATCTTGTATGTGTGTGGCAGAGTGGGTTTCATGTTGTATATGAGAGAGAGAGAGAGAGAGAGAGAGAGAGAGAATTAGACAGCTTAAGCATGTAGAGGAGAGGAGGGAGAAGTAATGGTTGTGCCAAGAAGATGGAGAGAGGAGATGAAAGGCAGTGGAAAGGTATGTGTGAGAGTGTGGTGAGAAATCCAAAAGAGGGGGGGGGGTGAGATCGCCATCCCAGACAATTACAAGAGAGATCAGTTTCCTTCTGTCTTCCTCTCAAAGCTAACCAATTAAATTCATTATTGAATTATATTTCTCATTTTCCATAAACCCTTTGCATGTTTGATTTACCCCCTGAAGATGGGTTATTATATTATTGAGAGCTCTAGCTAATTCAATTTTTTCCCTTATTTTCTTCATTTATTTATTAAATTATTTTCCCCATTAGCTTTTTTTTTTCCTATGAGGGGTGATTGCGTGCAGATGAACAGACTAAAACTCATTGCAGAATAGGACGTTTCTTCTTGGACAATGACAATAGTCACTTTTCCCCCCAAAAGTTCTAATTTGTTCTAGCTGAATCGTTCAAATTGTCAATGATGTTTTAAAAGTGGTTGTTGTATAGTTTGTTGCTTGTTTGTTTTAGTTATTATTTTTATTTTTAAGCTGTTGATGAGGAAGGATGTGTGTGTGTGTCTGTTTGCCTGACACACTCCATGGGTGGCCTGAGTATCCTTGTTATCTGATAGCGGGATCAGCAGGTAAGTGCTGGAGGCCACACCTTACCATCTTTAACTGAGCCATATTTGGTATAAGGATTATTCTAAGGCTACCATATTTGCAGATTCAAAAAAGAGGACATTTTGGGAGGGGAGGTTAGCATATTTTACTAGTGAGTTTTAAGTGTGTGCAGGAGCACCACTAATGAAATGTAATGGGAAAAAAAAAAGCATCTCTAATCTCAGGCTCCCTCATTTTCATTTACCAGAGAACCGGGCTCAATCTTTAACCCTCTACCTCACTACAGTAAAAGTATATAATATTCATATCATCAATTTAATGCAAGAAAATCAATAATTTAGAATTGAAAAGATCCCACCTTCACTCACTCTGAATAAAGCTTTTTTAGTCACATAGCATGCACTCCTGATGATGTTTAACTATGTAAAATGAAAAATTCACTCTACTGCATTAATAGCATTGTTACCTAATTTCAAAAAAATATACTCAGTCCAAACACTGGGATTCTCATTCCTCTCCTGTTCTACCAAAACATGAAAAATGTGGTCTTCAGTTTTGGAGTGGACTTGCACTTACGTTTGGGCATTGTGATCTTTAAAATAAAATCATTAAATCAAGAAATCAGCCTTCATAGGAAAGGTGATCAGCCTTCATAGGAAAGGTAGTAGGATTTATGATAGCGCACTGCACACAGTCAGGATAATTTATCAGAATAGAAATACATATTTTTTTAATACCCACTACAATCCTCCACCACTTACCTAAGTAGTGGGCGGGTAATGGGGACAGAGAAAAAATATGCTAACTTCAGTTTCTGCTTTTCCAGACCACCTCACTGCACAAGTGTTGCTAAGCTGGACTATTGGGGGAAGGGGGGTGGGGGGGGAAGTGAGGATTTTTCAGTAACATATTTTTCAACAAAAAAAAGACCGGAATCCCAGACATTTTTAGATATTTCAAAATCCTTCTGGACTGAAATATAATGACCAAAAAGGAGGACATGTCAGGGTAAAGCCGGACTATATGGTAAGCCTAGTTATTCTCACTTTAAAATAGATATTTGGAAACAATTACTTCTGATGAAAGTTTGCCAGATCAACAGAAGTGCGGGAAAAGCAAATTAAGCCATTTGCTCAGAACACACAATACACTGTTACCTCCAATTCCTCTATAGTCTACAGAGCAATGGTGGGAACCAGTGTCTAACTCCTGAAATAGAATTTCACTCTTTTAGACAACTTTTTAAAAACCTCTTTCCATGTTTCCATCGCCCCCTCCTTCCTCCTATTCTGATGTAATGTTGCCGGCCGGCTGCTGTGTGCATATGATTGTCAACTAACTCACATGCAGTCGAATAGATGATCTGATGGAGATGAGGGAGGCAGCCATACAGTTCCAGAGCGTGAGACACAAAATCCAGGCCAAGGAACACAGAGAACTCATTTGCAAGTTAGCAGGTTTGGCCGATGTGTTTGAATAAATGTATTTAACTATGTAGATCACACATGCTTTACTCTAATTTCTCTGTGCATTGTCAAAGAGGAAATTGGAAGCGCTTCTCGATTTCCTCCATTTTTAAAACAAACATCATATTTGGGTGGTCACAAAACTATAGAGCTAGTATATCTTTACCAAATGAAATTTCAAAACTTAATATAGCAATTGTGTAACTGGAGTCAATGGGACTCTGCACTTGAGGCTGTGGACAGCATACATGCTTTGTGATTCCTTTAGTAACAGAGTAGGTTTAGCTTATGTAATATTCTGATGAAACAGATGAGGAAGACTTAACTTGAAGTTTACATTTAGCTGTGCATATCGATTGAAGGGATTAAGGGTACAATACCATCAGATTTACATACTTGTGTGTGTGTGTGTGTGTGTGTGTGTGTGTGTGTGTGTGTGTGTGTGTGTGTGTGTGTGTGTGTGTGTGTGTGTCTGCAGATGCACAAGCACAAGTTGAAAAACTGAAGGAAGGAAATAGGACAGTACAGAACTCTAACAGGTTAGACATCAACCCTCTCCTTCCACAACCTCTCCATCTTGGCTGGACAACCCATTAGTGGGCAGTCATTCGTCCATTTGTAATTCACATTCAGAAGAAATTCTACTTTTTATTATATCAGGGGTGGACCCAGTATTTTTGAGGAGGGGGAAAGCCCACCGAAACTTGTTCGTTTTTTTTTTTTTTTTTTTTTTTTTTTTTGGTATTTTTTATGAGGTATGATAGGTTTGAATGATATTGTATATAATGGGAACTACATAGCTAATTGAGCATGTTCATTAATATTTGTAAAAACGTTGAGCGTGGTTGCCACCTAGCAAATTCTTCTACAACTGCTTATATGGGTGACAATTTACCAAGTCAATTTAGACAGTGCATCAATAAGAGAGTGGGGGGGGGGGGAGGCCCCTGCCCTCTCCCCCCCCCCCTTCCCTCCCTGATCCACCTCTGTATATGCATACACTCCATACCTCTTCAACCCTTTCCAGTTGGTTGTCTTGTACTCAGCCTTTAGCCATAAATTAAAAAAAAACAATACTTATATAATCACATGATACAATATAATGCATATACATATACATATTTATGTATATATATATGATGTATTTGCTGGAGTATTAGTGTTACGAACCCCAATTTGTCCTCAAGATATAGTTATCAAATTTTCAATTATTCACTGGTAGACTAATATCAACTGAGTGCAATCACATAGTATTAGCCTATAAAGTAATGAATGAGGTAAACATAATAGATTGTACATCTTTTTTATGGACTGACACAGAATGAGATGAAGATAGAAATTACTATCAAATGCTGGAGGATTAAACAGAAGTAAGAGACAGTTCTTGGTGGATAAACAACAGCTGCACAGAGGGCTACCTAAATTATTACGGTATTGCTTTTTACGTCCTTACCTTATCCACCTTCTTGGTTATTGGCTGATTTGCTGCCTTGTAATTGTTGAAACCATATTAGTTTAAAAATTCCTTTTTATGTCTTGAGAATATAACGTTGTGTTCTGTTGTCAGGAAGCCTTAGCATTAATGTTAGTTTGTAGGTCTCCATGACAATTAGTAGATGCAATGTACAAGGCTGTCACTGAACCAGGAAAAAATTAATTTTTTTATTGTCTTATCTTGTTTTCCTTGATGCATAACCTGGTATAAAACAATTTGGAAATTTTTTGTCCAATATTCATGTAGAAAACTTAGCTTAAAAATTTTACATCCTGTGGGGGTATAACTATTCATTGACGTCACAAGGGGGACAGCTGCAGCCAGAACTGAATGGAAGTGATACGCTATTTCAACAAACTTTAACAATTCCAGGAGTCAGGAGGCCTGATTCTGCCGTTATATCCAGGAGTGGCAGCAGTACATTGATACCTAGTGAGATAGCAACTACAGTAGAGCTGCTGGAGTAGCTAATCTGAAGACCCAACTCTTCTGAAGGAATAAGTGAATAGTTCCCTTTGGAGAGTGCAATAATTTCTAATAACTTCAGATCCTAGAGACACTGATTATTTTTTAGCTCCATCCAGCTCTGATTCAGGTAGCTAGCTTATGCAATTATTTTGTTTTTGTTTTTTTAAACTAGGTTATAACATTTATAGCTAGTAACTGCCCTTGGCTATTAGCTATAAATGTTATAACTTAGTGTAAAAAGAACAATTACAGTTTAGCATATAGCTAGCTAGCTATGAAATATCTAGCTCCACACCAAAAATGGCAACCTTAGCTAGCACGTATTACCATAACAAAACAAAAAGTCTTTGATAGTCATTTTCAGTAGCTATATAGCTAGCTATGAAATATCTAGCTCCACACCAAAAGTAGCCAAAACTAAAAAGTATCTGCTAATAGCTATATTTTATCATGATAAATCAGACAGTCTTTAATCCTCATTTTCTGTACCTGAATCAGAGCTAGATGAAACTGAAAAACAGTATCAATAGGATCTGAAGATATGAATATTTATTGCACTCTTCCAAGGGACAGGTCTCTTCGCTTATTCCTTCAGATTTCCAACTCCACAACTCTGTATTCAGTTGCTATTTCGCTAGGTGTCGATATGCTGCTACCAATCTTGGACTTACCGGTGGAATTGGGCCTCCAGACTCCAGAAATTATTGAAGTTTGTTGAAATAGTGTATCACCTCCATTGAGTTCTGGCTGCACCTGTCCCCCTTGTGACGTCAATGAATAGTTACACCCCAAAGGAAGTAAAATGTTTAAGCTAAGTTTTCTTCATGAATATTGGACTAAAATTTTTCAAATTTTGTAATACCAGGTAATACATCAAGGACAACAAGATAAGAAAATAAAAAATTAAAAAAAAAATTATTTTCTTTCCAGTTCAGTTACTCTTTAAAGAGCATTAATTTCTTTACTAAAAACTCACTGCAGGTGTTGTCATTATTAATTTACAAGTGCTCTGACTGTCTCCATGCAACATACACTGCCTTAATCATTTCTCTCTAATTGCACCACTCCAAGTTAAAGATTCGCAGTGTAGCTGGGCTGCATCTAAGGTTAATGACCTGGAGCTATAGCGAAGGGATCTTGTTACAAACGCACTTCTTGGAAAATGGTATTAGGTGCACGATACCAGAGAGGATGCTGTCCCTTTCCGTCTACACTAGATGCAATGCATTGCAGAACATTTCATATCCTTTTTTTTTTTAATTGAAATATTCCGAGCACAAATCAACACCCAATGATGGCCTAAGTTTAGTTACTTCAACTTTGATAAGAACTTTAGCAAATATATATTTGAGTGGGTTTTTTTTTCTGTTTTGGTGTTGATATGGTATATTGTGTGTGCATGCATGTGTATGTGTGTGTATGTGCATGTGTGTGGTGCAGTAAGGCGGAGGAGAAAGTCAGAGAACTGAAGTGCCAGTTGGACTACTGCAAGAGAAAGGATGTGATTATGCAGGAGCAGCTGGAAAAGGTGGTTGCCCGTGCAGAGCGGACTATGGCAGACAAGGACAATCTGAAGAGACAGGTCTGTGGTCTGTATCTTGTGTGGGAAAGACAGTGGGTGGTTGGCTATTCACTTCCTGTGGCTCTTGTATGGAATGATATGTCAGTCACATTACTTAGCTCACACACCATTTAATTGATTGACATGTAATATTAGATGTGGAGCTCTACCATAGGAAACTAATAATTCTTACACCAAATCACTAAATGGGTTATTTGTTCTTTGAGGCGGAAACAGTAAACAAATATATGAGGAAGGACTGTGTGATTGTTCCGTTAATTAATTGTAACCACTACAGTGGACAAGTTTTGTCAGTCAGTTCCCAGTGTAAGTGAATTTTACTTAATTGTTTGCCATATTGAGAATCAACCTTTAGTTATAATGGGGGAAGTTTACATCTAGATTAACCTTATCAAATGGTGAGGTTGATTAACATGCAGGAATATGGAGGAGTGGCCCACAGTGTGGGAAGTCATTCCAATAGTCCTTGTAGGAGATTTTCAAGAGCAAAAATAGACCTATTAAACTGAAATGATTTAACATGAACTTTTAAAATTAATTACTGCCTTATGTATGGGTAAGGTTCAGACACTAAATGCACACTGCACTGGGTTGAATAGATGACATTGGTTCTACCTCACAAGGTTGATAAAGTGTATGTCATCTTCCTCTATTCACAGGCCGAAGCACAGAGACTCATCGCTGAAAACGCACTTCTCTATAAGACTGCTAATGAAATGGTGCTCACTGGCGTGGAAAAGAAGCTGGATGCCTATGAGCAGGAGACATGCTCGGCCCTTGAAAAAGCTTCCCAGCTGTAAGTTGTGGTAGTGTCCCAGCCAAGGCTGTGCATCTGTGCATTAGCTCTGTCTCATTAATGTTGTAGGTCAGCTGTAACAATGGCCTCCCTCAAGGAAGTTCAATAAGTAATTAATGAGAATGTGTGTGTGGACTTGCTGACTAACAAGGCCTGGTCTCACTGCTCAATGTTGTTTTTGTTTCTCAAAGTAGGGCAAACAAACAACAACAGAACAACAGAACAACTAGCTAACCCCTGTCAGTGAATTATTCACCAACCATTTGGTTTATCCTGGAATTTTTAAATGATTGTTAACAAAATCATTAGTGTGTGTGTGTGTGTGTGTGCGTGCGTGCGTGCGTGCGTGCGTGCGTGCGTGCGTGCGTGCGTGCGTGCGTGCGTGCGTGCGTGCGTGCATGCGTGTGGCAGTGGTTCATGCTAGAGGAGGTGAGGGCTGGGTGGATGGTGCCAGTTGAATTTCTCTATGTAATCTTAAAAGTGCTGACTATCACAATGAAATGAACACTGAACATTACTTGGAATGGTTTGCAGAACAGTAGCTGCCAAACTTACCACCAACTCTATAATAATTGTGGGCGATGAAACATTTCTTGACAAACAAAGCTGCAAGACAACATGGACACAAGTGCTGTCTGTTGTTGGCCTATAGCAAACTGTATCTGATTGAGCTAGCATGGGTATTGGTCTAAAGATGTCATTATACAGATTCACTAATGAAATAGAACATAGCTACTTGTAATTGTGTACATCTTTCCCTACAATAAGTAGTAATTCTCTCCTCATTCATCATGCAGTCATGAGTTAGGTATCTTAGGTTGTACCCACTGATGTTATTGAGATATCCATCACTAGTCACCTAGTTAGCTGTAACCTTTCTTTGTTAAGTAAACAAGTTGGCATAAACATGTTAATTTCCATTAATGTAATTAGCTGTCGTGTAATCCACCTGTGTTACCTGTTCCACTATTACCTGTTACACACACGCACATGCACACACACATGCACACACACATGCACACACACACACGCACACACACATGCACACACACACACACACACACACACCTCTTTGATTCTTTATCTAAGTGTCCCTATTTTTCATTACCCTAGCGGTGTCATAGTATCCAGACTATTCTAACTGTATTGTTTAGTTTACTGAGGATCGAGAGGGACCAGCAGCAGCAGAGGAAGCAGCATGTGAAAGAGACCACACACCTGAGGAATCTTCTCAACAAGAAGCAAACACAACTCCAGGAGATGTCAAATGACAAAAGGTTACTTTACTGCTTATGCATGCCCACCAACAAGGATAAATGGAGACACACAATATTATCTAAATGTCCATGCAGGGCTGCTGAACGCAGGCTTGAGTATGTGTACGAGGCATCCTCTCCTGAGTGTGTGTACAAACCAGGCTCCAGTCAAGGACTCCGGCTATCTCCAAACCTTCACAGCAATGGATTCATTAAATCGTGGACCTAGATATTATCAAATATTGTATCACTATTAATCATCCACATTTGGTTTACATTCTACAAGATGAGATGTTTATAAAGACATTCACATTAAATTGTGGACCAAGATATCATATTACCATGTGGTATTATTATTAACCATTCACAGTTGTATTTACCTTTTACACAATGAGATGTTTATTTAGAACTTTCGAAGTATGTGGCTTTGCTCAGGTTATAATTTGTAAAAATCACAGCATTTGGATGCAATATATATATATATGTATATATATATACTAGCAGCATATACCCAGCGTTACCCGGCCAATGTCAACATTAAACATTATAGAAGCCTCTCAAATTTTGGCCTGGTTGGTCCTTCAATTTGCTTTTGGTAGCCAAAACAACTTCCTGTGAATGTGGTTAATAAAAAGAGGCACACACATTGCCACACCCACATGTGGTAATAATGCTCACCAGGTTATTTTTACTACATATGCCAACTTTCAGCCTGATTGGTCTATGAGTTTTTGGCAGGCATAATGATTAGTAATGCTCACCCAGTTACTTGGAAACCTCATTCCAAATTTCAGTTGGTTGGCCATTTCATTAGCTTTTAATAGACAAAAACAACTTCCAGTGAATGTGGCTATGTCCAAATCATACACTTATGTAGTTAAAATGCTTTCCAGGGGTACTTGTAGATCACACACCAACTTTTTGCCTGACTGGTTTCTGATTAACTATTTCAGACTAATTAAGTTTATGTGGGTGTGGCTATGTCAAAACCACACCCATTACCATGCCCATATGTGTTTAATAATGCTTACCTGGATTCTTAGAGAGCACATGCCAAATTTAGGCTTTTTGGTTCCAGTGTTTGGCCGTGATGCCTAGACACATACATACAAACATACATACTACTTATGAACCAATATTAATTCAAATTGCATGCAATTTGATTATCATTTTGCAAAAATCCCACCAAAAATGCATTTGGAATCCACAGTTGCTCAAATCTGCAGACAATTTTGGGGTGAATTTTGGGTTCAATTAAAATTACTTACTGAATTTGAGCACTGTTAGGCTAGCTCAGTACTTGGATGGGTGACCACCTCACAGTTGCTCAAATCTGCAGACAATTTTGGGTTAAACTCTCTTTTTTTTTTGTTCAAATTGATTTCATTTAGAATTACTTGTTGAAGTGAAGCACTGTTAGGCATGCTCATGAATTAGAAACCATCCTCACTGCAGGATGTGTCCACCATGAAGAGCGTGTTTCACTCCTCAGTATGACTGTTCAGGCAAAGTGGTAAGGCCAAGTGTGACCTAGTCCAAGACCAGTGTGACCCAGCCCATGGTCAAGTACCATTTTTAGTATTTTTAGCATGATACTCCCAGAGGAAGAAGTGTTACCAGCTGGAGTGAACACTCAGAGAGGAAGAGGTGTTACCAGCTGGAATGGGCACTCCCAGAAGAAGAAGTGTTACTGGCTGGAATGGACACTCCCAGAGGAAGAGGTGTTACCAGCTGGAATGGGCACTCCCAGAAGAAGAGGTGTTACTGGCTGGAATGGGCACTCCCAGAGGAAGAGGTGTTACTGGTTGGAATGGACACTCCCAGAGGAAGAGGTGTCACCAGCTGGAGTGAACACTCACAGAGGATGAGCTGTTGCCAGCTGGAGTGGGCACACCTAAAGGACGAGGTGTCATCAGCTGGAGTGGGCACACCTAGAGGAAGAGGTGTTACCGGCTGGAGTGGACACTCACAGAAGATGAAGTGTCATCAGCTGGAGTGGGCACTCCTTGATGATGAGGTATTACCAGCTAGAGGGATCATGTACATGTAGGCCAAGTTACAGGTCTCCAGGCCCTAGTGTTCTTCCCAAGTATTCATTATGGGAGAACATAAATTTGGATCACATTCATATATAGACAATTAAATTAGCTTATTTTCCAAATAACAATGCTTTAATTGGAAGAAGAAGAAGAAGGAAAAAAAAAAAAAAAAAAAAAAAAAAAAAAAAAAACTTATTAAGAAATAGAAAGAGGAGTGGTCAAAATACAGCAGTGTTCAAAATTAAAAGCCCTTGTGTCCAAAATGGTTGCACAAATAGAAAAGCAGGCCAAGGAAGGAGAGCCATGTCCACCATCACCACCTAGCAGGCTGCCACTATCTCCATCTTGGAGTCTTCATGCACCTCAATGGTGACATTGGTTCCACTGCTCCTCTCCCCAGCAGCAGGTGGAAAACCTGGCAGAGAAGAATCACCATGCACACTGCTGAAGAGGAGGAGATACTCGAGGTTAGCCTCTAGGAAAGTCTTGAATTGATCTGTGGAGGAGACATAAATGAGGAAAGGGTTACTACCGGCAAACGAAATCATCACCTAAAACAAATGCTTCGGTATTCTGAAATGATAAGAGTTAGTATGTTCACATCTCAAAAAGGTAAAAATCCCTTTGGTGTCAAACAAGCATGCACTCATGGCAAGAAGACAGGAGAGGTACTTTGAACCTAGATTGTGTGTGTGGAAAACTTACAACAGTAAATGATGCACTCAAGAAGCACTTGGACAGTTTCAATAACTACATAGTTAAATATCATGAAGCTATATAAAATAAAGATATTTCGACTCCACTAATGTCATTTCACCCACCACTGGGGTAGGAGTGGCTATTGCCACCCGTAAAGCACTGCTTGCCTCTTCTGCGTTATTAAAGTCCTTGATGAAAAAAATCATTACCTATAGCTGGGGAAGGGCATGTTATCTCTAATTAAGTGCTATGAATTAAGAGTTGTCATGTGTCAGATATACAGAAACATAATAAACGTTCAGTTATTTCAAAATGTGAAAATTGAAGTGCAAATGGAAAATGTGGTCAGTTTGTTTAGTGTTATGCATCCAGCGTGACCTATATCAACAGCCAATCAATAAAACAAACAACAAATTAATAACAAACAACAAACTGCACACTAGGTATTTAATGAGCATGGGGATTGAACGAGCACTCTGGGACGTACCAAAGCTGTATGTTGTCCCTGTGCTGTCTCCTTGAGTTTCATCCAGGGTAGGAAGGTCTTTCACACCATGACCACACCCCCTGCTTGGTGACTTCCTCTTCCCAGGCGGGTGGGATTGTTGGGCACAAGCTAATCTGCTCACTGACAGGATATTTGAGAAGTCTTCCGAGCTAACAATGCCATCTCCATTGCAGTCAAACGTCTGCATGAACAATACAAATATGGTAAGATCAAAATAATAGTCGGTACCGTAAGCACTGCTATACCAGTGGCAAATACCCCTGCTGAAATATCTCAATAAGCAACACCTTTCTATAATTCTTAACTTTTCAAATCTTAGGCCATCAGCTGTAGCCCATAATTGCTAAGTGTTGATCAAGTGGGTGTATTCCTGCAGTAGGTGTTGGTCCTCTTGCATTCATGCCATATGTACTCTAATACACGCACAAAGCTGACTAACCAAACATGCTATAGCAAGCTTGGCCCAGGATGCATAGTTTCTTCACTTCCAGATATCTAACTCCATACCCTCTCCTGTCCCCCCCCCCCCCAGACATCCAACACAGAAAACATTTTATGTAGTTAGCACTCAGTCTGTTCTTACTGTGTAGAATGTTCCCTCCCACAGCAATAAGCATGTATAATCCACTTACAGGACTGGACCTTGCCAATAATGGGCAGCCTAATTATGTTAAACACAATTAAGTTTCCACAAATTACCTGTTTGTGTTGTGAACTCCTCTCAATTCAATTCTATTCAAAGCCTCTGACATTATTACAGTGTGCGTGTGCGTGTGCATGTGCGTGTGCCTACAATGTGATAGTAAAAGAGCAGATAAACTATTTATTGCATCCAAGCATGCAGACATGATGGAACAGAACAAAGAGAAGGACATCCTTAAGTACAGAGTTGCATTCATGCCCCATTTAGTCTAGCCTAATTAAGCTGAAACGAATTAAGGGGTCAAAAAGTAGTCAGTGATTCTTTAACTAAATTTTGGACCAAACTATTTGCAACTCTACCAAAGTAGCATGGGGTGTGAGCCACAGCATACAAACACACACCCCCTCCTCCTCCACCACCCCCCCTTCTCTCTCTCTCTCTGGAGACAAGCAGGATAGCTCTGCATTGCTGTGCTGACTATGCTGATATATACAGGTGACCTACGCATACAAACAATCCCTTGCAGCATCTGCAATGGACAGTATGCAGCTGCAACACCCTCCAAGTACAAGAGAGATACAGCAGATATATTGCTCCACTCACATCAAAGACTGACTTAACGAGTGTGTCTTCCTTCATCAATAATCTCGGCCGTGCCACAAATGTGTACAGGTATCGTCTGAAGTTCATTCTCTGTTCCTTCCCCTAGCAATAGCCACACACACATGACAATGAATATAGAGATTACCGATGGTGGAAGCGGATTGTAAGGCTGAATGCGGCATGACTGCTCTATTATTGCTCTACACACTTGTTCAGAGAGAATATAGCAAGTGCACTTGATAATCAGTATCTCAAGAATGGTTGAGAGTTAGGAGGGAAAAAATTTGCATGGCAACATATGATATGGAATGACCCACACATACATATGTGTAACAACAAACCTATAGAAAGTTTGGCATTCTTTGAAACAAGACCAGCCTCTAGAGATGCTATATTTAGTTTTGGAATGTCATTGTGACCTTGTGGACATGTATGGCAGATGGAGTACATCTCCATTTGCACTCACTAGGCTATGTTTCATTTAGTTATGCTACATAGTAAACAAATACACACACACATATACACACTCACACAGAGTAAGATGTGCTCTCCACACCAGCCCACACATGGGTTACTAATGTCCCCTGTTCCCACCCTACATGTATACTGTGCCTGTAGACCACCACAATACTGACACAGGCTGTGTGGTACTGTATAAACCTATCACACAGCTTGTGAATGCATTAAGTGTTCCTATTGGCCAAATAATTCTCACAACCAGAATAATTACCCATTCAGTGAACTTTCATCAAAATATACAAAAAATGAATTTGAATAGCAATTTTTCTTGGCAGTGTCTTAACCTTTCTAGAGATATCCTAGGATGTCCTGGATACATGAGACTTCCTGATTGCACCAACATGGTATGGAACATCGTATGTTCCAGGTAAACTGGCAAAAGTTTAGGGCTAAAACATACAACAAGGGCAGTCTAGGATGCAGAGCAGTGCAGACATCCAGGGAGAGGAAGGTTATAGCACCTCCCAACACAATTTGTACGATGGGAGAGTGAATAAACAGGGACCAGGGTACTGAAACAGTCTAGCCAATTCCTTGTTCCATGGACGTATACTAAGCCCCAAGTGATTAAAGGGCTCTATTTAGAACTTAAAGTATACACAGCCACCTAGATGTAACATTTAATGCTGCTTGAACACTGATCCTCCATTCTCCCCCCTCCCTCCATACACACCATCTCATGTGTGATCAGCTCCCCCCCACCCCTCCACACTAGCCCACTGCACTCACAGGCTCAGCTGAAGGGAACAATTTCTGCAGTCGGTTATTTGTGGGAACACTGAGGAAGGTTGCCATATCATCCACTGTCAACCAGCCATCTTTTCTGCGGTTAATCTCAGCGAACCTCGTCAGGTAATCCTTCATCTCGCGGGAGTGGAGACCTGTTTCTTGTGAAGTCTTGCTGTATACCACCATGGAGCAGGAGAAGGGAAGGCCCAGGCGGCGGCCATGAGCCATGATGAAGTTATCTTCCAGAGTTTGCAAGGCAGGAGGAACACCTTGGGCTCTGTGTGTGTGTGTGTGTGTGTGTGTGTGTGTGTGTGTGTGTGTGTGTGTGTGTGTGTGTGTGTGTGTGTGTGTGTGTGTGTGTGGAATATATCAGCAAAGGTAACCACACAATGATCACAAATTGTTTCATATTTTCGTATTTGGATGTAGAAACCACTGCATAGTCATGGAAACTAGAGGGCAAAGATCAGGTTGGCTAACACACACCTTGCCACCAAGTGTTGGACATTCCTACTGTAGAGGTCAGGGTCCGCCATCTCTTCTTGAGAAGGATGGTAGACATCTAAAAACTGAGAGGGAAGACAAAAGTGAAGGAAAGAAGAAATACTTGGAAGTTTTAATAGGAGATCCTAAACGAACCCTTTACCACATAATAACAATAAGATCATTGTATTCTAGACCACAAGGATGCTATCAGGATTGACTATTTACACAACTAACTCTATCACAACATAACATGATTGACAAAATATTTGTTGATTTATTATTATTCATAATTGAAGACCACTTAGGGGCAAACTATTAGACAGGTGGTTGACAGCTGACTTCAAATGAGTGTTCATCATAGAATGTGCAATAACGTATGGGAGGAGCTTGTGGGAGGAGCTTATTAGGTGTATGTAGAAAACAGTGGTACATTTAAATCACAAGTGTATTAGTCTTTGCCCCTTTTCTTTAGTAGCTTGCACAGGCTTGCTCTAACCCCTGCACAGCCAGCCGTCCAGACTACCAGAGTCAAGAGAGACTATAGCTGCTCTGTGTGAGTAGAGGGAGAGATGGAGCAACAGGTCCACAACTACACACCGAGCCAAGGGCAAACAGGCAGGTGGGCAGGGTCAGAGGAGAACTTCTCACCTCAGGACATACTCCTCTTGTAGCATGTGTGGTGAGTGGCAGGGATGTGGGGTGAAGGCTGTACACATGTGTCTCTCATTATGGGGCACAATGTACAATTAATTATTGTAATCAGATGAAGGAGGTTATTACAATATTAATTTGGTCCAGCTAATGATTTGGGCTCTATCTACGAATCTATTAGAATCATAGATAGTACCTTGCACCGTGGGGCTACATTCAAATATTTGGAAAACTTGCCTCTATCTCCAAGGGGTTGTGGAACTGACACAGAGTGTAAAATAATCCTTTCACTCTGCAACAGAAAGAAACGGGAGGAAAATTTGAATAAACATGACACCTGCGGCATACGTCACATATAAATGGAGCACTGAGGGTAAGCCTAACAGCATTTCACACCTCAAGGTTGTAAAACGATATCTTTGGCCTTGGGCTAATTGGCAAGGATAGAAGTTCAGTTCAATGTGCTGTGTGCTGACTTACTGGTTGCTGGCCTGTCCACACCAGGTGGCCGTTCCCTGCACAGTGACACAGGAAGATGGCAGGAGAAAAAGATAGAGATACAGACAGAGAGAGTGGGACAGAGAGAGCAGGTTGTAAAAATATGGCTGATCATTCAAATCGCGCCAAATATGCGATTTGACCATTAATTTGCAAAAAAAAAAAAAAAAATCCCACAACATGCAATATGCATGCATAGAATCCATAGTTATTCAAATCTGCAGACAATTTTGGGGTTAAACTCTCTTTCTCATACTGTACAGTATATATTTGTGGTAAAGGTCAGGAAATTAGAAATTTCTCAACTCACAAATTTACACCCCTACTTGATTATATACATAACTAATTAAGATATAAAGAAAGATCTTTTGCTTGGATACAAAAGAAACCAGGAGAGAGAGACCTTTAGATGAATAAGTGCAGGATAAGGCACTGATGAAATCACTGGAAAGGGAACATTATTAGTTTGTCCAACATCCAAGTGGAAGGCTCCAAGCGACTAAATACAAACAGTACTAATGTCCAATCATGCTCACTTGGGGGGCCCCCCACGTCAGGGTTAATTACAGAAGTGGTGTGGTGTATGCAGCAACCGATTAACTATGTGACAAGTGGTTCAAGTCATCATGAAATAACTAATATGTTGTTGTTGTTGTTTTTTTAATCCATTGCACCTGTACCGTGCAGAGGTAGATTTGCTAAGGTTTTAAGGTATTCATTTCAGTTGTAAGGTAAGCACCATGCTATAGCAGTCATATATCCTGCAAAACCCTGAGCTTGCTGGCGCAAAATGATAGTCGGGGGAATTTTGAGTGGAATAGTTAATGTTGGCAGACATGTTGCTGCTGGTTGTCACAACTTTAATTTATAAGATACAAAAAAAAATTAAATGGTGTTAAAAGGTGCACTGAACAATATATGTAGTGTAGTAATGAGTGGGCGAGGATTTCCTCTGGGGATACATGGAGGAAAGTGAGGAAGAATTAGGAGAAAGATAAACAACTAATTTCCCATTTTTATGTCTGTGAGAAACTACTTTGAAGAAGATAAACAGGCAGGGAAGTCACTACTGAAGAACTGACCAATAGACAGATCAGCCACTGGAATATCCAAGAAAACGATCAAATGATATTGACCAGACAACGACTGAAGACAAAGAGATACTTCTCTAACAAAACGGCACACAAAATCAATATTCAGAGTTACTCATTAAGGAAGCTATATGATGGAACGTACAGCTTTTACATACGGAAAACAAGATTATCCAATATTGATGATGGCTTGAGTGAGGTCTGTGAAGGAGAAGGGAATATATGATGGAAGGAGGTTTTCTTTGTGGGAGGGTGTTTGAGGGAGATGGGTTTTAGATACAGAAAAGGGATGACCAACGATGTGTATGAATAACACAACATAATAAAACTATGACATACATACAAACTGTAAGTGCAATCAAACAGGAGAACAGGACCCTCATTTATACAGACAAGACATGGGTGGATGAACAGCTCACACAGGAATACATACGGGTAGACAGTGATGGGGGGGGGGGGGGGGGGGGGGTGGAAGGTGCCAAGAGTGGTAAAGGGTAGAGGGTGACTATGGCACATGAAGTAAGTGAAGAAGGTTGGATGCCAGGAGGTGACCTGATGTTTAGGTTGAAGATGAACAGTGCAGATTATCACAACAAAATGAAAGGTGAACATTTTATGAAACACTTATTGACAAACACACCAGACAACGCAGTAATAGTTGTAGACAACACTACATACCACAACAAATAAAAAACAAACCACCAAAGGCAGCAAACAATAAGCAAAACATACAAGACATGTTGGACTGGCACAACATAGAGTAGGATGACAAAGACATAAAGAAGACATAACAGGACAAAGCTAGACTACATACATGGTAGACCAGAGTAAAAATTCATAAATAAATGCCTGCCTGTTGCCCACTGCACACTTAATCCAATTGAGCTAGCATGGGCCTCAGTTAATGGCTACATAGCCAAACACACCAAGACTGTCACATTTATTTATAAACTCCAGCAATTGACACCTGATGGTATTACACATACAAGTGCAGGGATACTGTAGACATGTAATAACATTGAGAATGGTTATTGTGAAAGGTTAAGACCAAGATGGACTATTGGAGGATGCAAGAGGAAATGGTAATTGAGGTTGGAGAGAACGCTGGCTATGGTACTGATGATGATGGCAATGACTCCTTGGTGGACGATGAGGACAGGAGAGGTATTGATCAAGCACTTAATGAACTGACAGATGACTGCACAGAAACACCAAGTACAACACAAACTCATAGAGCAAATGCAACAGCAAGACATGAATTACCTAGTACTTTCTATGATGCCAGACCATTGGGACAATACTTGACCTTTAAACTGAAACCTTTATGTTTCTGAATATACTAAAAACTGCTACATACATACATACATACATACATACATACATACATACATACATACATACATACATACATACATACATACATATAACAGTTGTGAAAGTATTATTACCAAATTTATATATGGACTAGGTGGTTCAGAGGTTTACAAATACACAACAATATCAAGATATCATGACACTCAATATGCATAGAGATGCTATCAGTTGGAAGTTTTAATAAACATGCATGCAAACAATCCCATCCCCACCTCCCCCCCCCACCCACCAATTTTGGCCAAGTATGTCTCTGGTCACACCCCCTCCCATTCCCCTATTTCGTCACTCACAGAGAGAGAGCATGGGCCAATTATTTATGCTCCATGATTCTGTGGTCAAGCATGCCGTAACATGAACAGATGATGTTCCAAGTTGGCTGTGACCCAACCAAGAACAACCAACGACTAGACGCACCTCACAAGACCACACCATCAACAATTGTAGCACAACAACAGTGCTTAGTGCACCACAAAGATGTCCAACAGTTAGAAACCAACCCCTTTTCCTTTCTCTCTCTGCTCATGCCTGTGTATGCGTGTGCGTGTGCTATGCATACAGCTGGTATCAAGTGGGCGTGGCCAGCAACTCACTAGTCTGTTCTGGTATTTGATCAGACACGGCTGGACAGGCACTCCTGGTTGGAAGGCTCCTCTCTTGAAGAATAGAACCACCTTGCGATTGTGGGTGGTTCCTATGACAACAATAATAAGTAAACAGTGAAACATCACCCATGCAAAAGTTTCTAACATGTCCACAACACACAAAACACAACAGCAACACTAAGAACTAAGGCCACAGGCCAGGGAATTGCCAGATTCCAATCCAAGGAGGTTTTGTATGTGTGCAAACCAGTCAGATATCCTGTTCCGATACTCATAATTTGGAACCAACATTTAAATAGTCTCATTACAATATCCATATTCACCCACATAATGATACATCTCAATATTCAAATTCTGTTGCAAACATGTGATTCTTTGTATTCCTGTGAAAATGGCACTGTGTGTGTGTGTGTGTGTGTGTGTGTGTGTGTGTGTGTGTGTGTGTGTGTGTGTGTGTGTGTGTTGTGTGTGTGTGTGTATGTTGTGTGTGTGTGTGTAATTTTCCATTGTTTTGTACCCACTAAACACCCACCCACATCCTACACCCACCCCCACCAACATACACCCACACCTTCAGGGAAGATGAGGACCCGAGGCCAGTGTCCCTTGGAGGAGGCTCGTCTCTGTATCTCCTCAGCTGCCTTCATGCGGGACTCGTAGTTGTCCCTCTCCACTAATATCGTACGCATAATCTTACTGATATCTGCAGAGAAAAGCGGCAAATCAAGATCTTGGAACAGCACAAACTCACTAAAAGAAATATCCACATGAAGGAAAATACTGCAAGGAAGATTTAAAAAGAAAAAAAAGAAAAAAAGCAAATGCATCCCACCAAGATGACAGTGAGACTTCCTAGCAAAGTGCTGACACAGCAATCTTGTGGTTAACCAATACTGTGGCGTGTAATCCAATCCAAAACAAAAAGAGTGTTGAGCTTGCAATTAGGAGATCCCAGAAACCAAACAAAGCTCTCCCCCTCTCTCTCTTTTGTGAAATGCTTAGCAGGTGTAGAGTTAATAAAATATCAAATTATGGTCTTAATGAAACCAATGCAAACAGATCAATGCATTTAGTCAATTAATGGATATTTTGGATGAAAATTCATATCTTCCTAATTCTAATTGAATAAGTATGTAAACCTTGAAAACCATTAGATTCTTTAATTTATTTCAATGATCTATCACCGGATAATTAATGCTATGATCTGATTGATATTAATGAGGATATATCATATACAAACTAATTAACACAACTTCAACTGACGTCCAAAGATGAAGAAGTTTCGGATATTCTCTCGAGAAACAAAGCTTGGTATTCCATAAAGTAAAACGACAAAGATGTCGAGCATGGAGGAATGGGGGACAACAATCATGACAGGAGCGACCTTGGGGTCAGCCTGAGTACCCTTGTATCGTATCCAATGGTAACCACACCCAAAGAGAAAGATGCGGTCGATGATTACACCAACTTTGTTCGCAAGTATTCTGAGGAGTGGAAAAAGAGGGGGAAAGCAAAAAAAAACAACACATAAACAAACACATTATAATAAGAACAAAACATGAAGACAATGTGTGTTCGAATGTGTTCATAGATAGCGTGCACTCTCTATTTAGTGTTGATCCGGACCATTAGATTGCCAAGTTTTTAGACAATAACCATTTAAATTTTTCATGTTATGTTCAGGAGCCTCTAAGAAAGGTCTATGTCAAATTTCAAATCCAAAGAGCTCCCCCAAAAAGAAGTAGAACAAAAACAAAAAGTTGAATTTCTCCTAATTCTCCATTAACATCTTCCTTATAAGATTGGCTACAGACTATTTGGAACATTAGCACTTGCACTAATACCATGATCTGACAGAGTTTCAACAGGTATATGTCCATAACACATCAGTTTTCTTCATTTGCTTACAACAATGTGAAGGTATATCAGGATGGAACAGTGATACCCACTGTCATGGAGTCCATTTTAATTTCATTCCAATTGCTGAGTATGCGTATGAAAACTGTTTGCCAAGCCCTCCGCTAAACCTAGATTCGCTTGCCAGACCCTTCACGAAAAATGCCGCTGGAGTTCGAACACATATTGTCTTGATATTTTGTTCTCATTATAATGTGATTTTGTTTATGTGTTGTTGGCAAGCAAGACTACGCAAAACTCTTCACTTAGCCACTATGGAAAGTGAATTATATTCAGGTACAATTCAATACATTCAGTTCAATTCTTTTATACAGTGCAAATAATTGCATGCATAAATTAGTGTTACATATAATTCCTGCAATGAAGGTATACCCCATGAAACTATGATATCCTCTATTATGGAAGTCATGTGTAGTTCTATCTCACTAGTTCAGGCCCGAGTACCACCAAATTTCAGATTGCTGACATTGATAAATTGATTAGTTACTGAGTGCTTGTTGACTGAGCATCACCTGACAGCTGTGACTTCTGATGTGATCAATTATTATATATGCCTAATTCTACACCCCTAAATCACTGACTCCAAACTCTATTTCATCTTGTGTACAAAAAGGAGCTATTATCATGGGTAAATAATAGAATGATTAATTCTTTTACAATACTGAAAAAAAACCTCTCACACCCCCCCCCCCCAAAAGAAAAAAAAAGATAGTACTTTGAAAAAAGATAGAAACTAGTAATCAAAAATATTTATAAATAAATAGAAAAAAAAAAGAGATTTAGAGTTTCTCCAAAAAATACAGAAATGAGAAAATAACCTACCCAAGAAATACTGAAACAAGGCATGAACACTCGTTATGAGTCTAATTTTATATCCCTAAATCTAGGACTCCAAAGTCTATTTCATCAGTGTAAAAAAATTATTATCATGGGTAAATACCAGAATGAATATTCTGTTTTGCAATATTGCAAAGAAACCCCCTAACCCCATCATACCTCCCCTCCCAAAGGATTCTTAAATACTATGGAAATAATAGGTGGCTCCCTCATCACGCACATTAGGTGTGCAAAAAATATCCAAGTTGTAAAGTTTGGAGGCAGTAATGTAGGAATGTAGAATTAGGCACATAATAATTGAGTGTTCAGGCCTTGTTTCAATATTTCTTGGGTAGGTCTTTTATCGTTTGCCGTACTTTTTGGGGAAACCCTAAATCTTCTACCCCATTATTTATTAATGCTTTATTACTAGTATACACGTGTAAATGTTTATTGGTTGGTTGAAGTTGATTAAAGACTGCATACCATTGGGGAGGAAATTTGATAAACTTGTGGTCAATAATATTGGCTCCAAGCATCCTTTGTGTGCATGTAAACAAGTATGGTGTCGTCTAATGGAGACCCAACAATATTACGCTAGCTCAGCACTTAATCAGGCTGTTTGAATGATAAACACGAGTGAACTCGAGGCAATTCCAGCTTAGACACAGACACACACACACACACACACACACACACACACACACACACACACACACACACACACACACACACACACACACACACACACACACACACACACACACACACACACACACACAGGAGCATTCTAGCTGCTGCACTTCACACAGCATTTGTTAAGGAGTCTCTAGGAAGACAGCTGGAACATCACTGATTACCTGACCTCAAGTAAACTTTGGCAGTTGAAGTTATGCACAATCAGCACTACTGGAAGAAAGTAGAACCACAATAGCACACTGGGAAATTCTCACTGATGGTGTGATCCTTGGAGGGAAATGTGCCTTGAGTCGTTAGTGTCATAGGTACAGTTAGCATATGTTAAGTGAACCAGACTCAAATGGTACAAACATACACACACAACCATATTAGAGATTGTACACCAACTGTGCAGTCTTTCTATATACCTGTGTTTGCTTTTCTCTCCTGCTTTGAAAGGATTATTAAATTGTATAGCTAATTTCAATATTTTTGGTCTTGAACCTAATATTGAGTCTATATATGTACTATTCATATGGTAACTCTATGATACAAACCACTGCATTACTGCATTGCTGTGTGTGTGTGTGTGTGCGTGCGTGCGTGCGTGCGTGCGTGCGTGTGTATGTGTGTGTGCGCGCGCGGGGTACAACATTCATACACAAATATTCAGCATATCACTTATTGGATAAGTGGTTGTTTGTTTTGCCAAATCAGTAGATGAATTCGAAGCTGAGAGTGGGTCCCATATATGGGGCGGGATGACAGCGTACCACCAAATATTAGACAAGCAGACAACACTACACTAAGAAACAGCACCCAATAGTTTCAACTTCAGTGTTCTCTGTGCCTTGTTTGGAACTGCACTTGGAACAAGGCCCCAGGGTATGCAAGAGCTGTGGTATTGGTGGTGGAAAATGTCAAGAGCTTAAACAGCAATGATGTACTCTTCTATCTCACTCTAAGAGCTGCTGCTATATCAGGAAATACTTTTTAAGGAAAATTACTCAGGAGGAGGGGGGGGGGGGGGGGCAAGTCACTTCTCCAGTGGAAGCTAAAACTGAAGTGATCTCCTTAAGTCCTGTGATGCAAAGGAGAAGGAATCTTCATCATCAAGACAGTTTCTTCTGGTGAGGGGAGAACAGGTACCCCCCCCCCCCCCCCCCCCCCCCAAGGGTACATGCTATCCTCTCAAAACATGTAACAAAATCAAGATTATTAAACGCAACTCAGAAACCATCCGAGACATGAACTCATTATTGCTAATGAAGACTGCCTTTGTGTCTCCACAAAAAACATCTGATTAAGACCTGACAGAGATCATAGAAGTCTGGAACAAAAAACCACAATGGATTGTTGCATAACACCAAAAGGCAACAAAAATGCATTCACCTTTTTATTGTTCATATAATTCATTACAGGGTTGGGTTTCATCTGGAGGAAACCTATTCTTCCAGGAAGGTGGAAGAAACCTATTTCTCCAGGAAGATGGAAGAAACCTATTTCTCCAGGAAGGCGGAAGAAACCTATTTCTCCAGGAAGGCGGAAGAAATCTATTTCTTCAGGAAGGTGGAAGAAACCTGGGAAAAAGGTATTTTGTCCAGTTTCTTCCATTTTCTTCTAGAAAAATGTAGGAAACATGGGGAAAAAATATTTAAAAATAAATCTGTAGTTGCATTAATATCTGGTGGAAGAAACTATGGCACGCGGATATCTACTGGAATAAATATGCAGCTGATATTATATTTGGTGGAATAAATTTCATGACAACTCTGTTCATTTTGTTCTACCACTATAATTATGTTACTTAAGGAGGACCAAACGAACAATTTTGAGTTCAACTTTTAGTGCTTAATTCTTTAACTATATTCTATAGGAGTGGTTTTGGGTTCAAAATAGCTCTCTATGAGCAAAAATTTTTGTAAAGTTGGTTGGGGAGGGGATTATAGTGATAGTCGAATGAAAAAGTGTTGCCAAAGTTGAAAAGTGGTTTTCCAACCACTCTAATTCCACAATCAATGCATCAATCAAACTTACAGAGCACACAGAGAAATCCACCTTATGATATAGAACCTCTATTATGGGCAGTATGGTTCAGTAATAATGTGCATTTGAAGAAGCTGGAGCTCAAATTTGATCTTAAATTCCTCCATAAGTCTCCAAAGTTGGGGGAGGGGATTCTTCTTTTCCTCCCCTTAAAAAGCCCATTTATATAGATAAATATATACAGACTTGTCTCATTGGTCAAATGTTTAATCAAGTAAGTACCACTATCTAACAACACTATATTGAAAGCACCTGTACAAGTGACCCCTGAACCCACTTAATCCAGACAGTTCAGGAAGGTGAAGAGGTCACCAAGTAATACATGTTGATCTCGCTGATAAGTCTAGCTGGGATCGAACCATATACTTGCTAATAAAATTTGTTGTTAACAAGTGAATACATGTGCATACACGTAATTTGTAACAGTTAAGGAGTAGTGCCTAGTTATAGTGGAATAGGAATTTTATAAGCAAACATTTGACCAGTAACTAACCTAATGTAATGCCCAGTGATTGATTTTCTATACACTATTACTTCATCATATCCTATCAGACGCATTTTGTATGTAAAGCAGCATTGCTACATGTCTCTGTATGTTTGTTTCCCCACCCCCACACATACACCAGAACATCACTTCAAAAGTCTGTTGCCGTAGTCACCAGAATTACCTTCTCCATTTAGGCATGGGCTTTGGGTTGTCAGGGTCGTAGTGATCACCAATGCTACAAGTAAACAGCAATATGACACCTGCAACTACTGAAGGGATGATGAGTAGAAACACCCTCAGAGGAAACAGCCAGAAGGCATTTATAAATATCTAGATGAAGAGAAAATTGAATTTTACATCAAAGTGCAGTGTTTGAAAATAAAACTGAAAAATAAAAAAAAATTTATGAATGAACAAAAACATAATTATTCCCAATGTAGTCAAACTCATGCCCATTTCTGGATGAGAAGCAACTTACAATGAGTTTATCACATATTGTAAAAGGAGGGTTAAAAACGAAAGGGTTGATATTTTCCACAGCCTGGCTTGCAGCTGGATGAAGGTCTCTCTGCTCAGTCCTCACAGTGGAGGGGTTGGGGGGACTTGTGGGTGGTGATATTTCACTACTCACAGCTCCTCCACGCGTAGGGGGTTGTACTTCATCCTCCAATAGCGGGGACTCTTCAGACGGTGCTGGGCCTAGGGTCACCATTGCTCCTCTTTTATAGTATATCGCCTATCATTAAAAATAACAGAGGCGGAGTCATTGTAGTGGGCTGGTTTGCAGGGTGGATAGGGCAATAATGACAGCGAAATAAAGACAGCTGAAATATGAATTTTTGGTGATTTTTTTTTTTTAATCGCCTGTTGTCAACAGTGACTGCGTTAAGTTTGGTGGGGGGAATACGCAGGAATATAAAATAAGTGTGACAGTGATTTGTAGTCGGTATGTGTGGAATGTGCTGAGTGCTTTTTCCCCCCCCCCAACCCCACCCCCTCCATCTGTCACCGATACCCTTTCCACCACAAGGTCGGTGGCAGTTATTCTGTAGCCGCACATGCAGTCCACTGTACGTCAGGGCGAACCCCACGGGCCCACGTATTTCTTGACCACCCTCCCAGGTTGGGCGACTGTCCAAGCTGGGATGAGGCAACCTTCCCCTTCAATCCTAGAAAAAGTCGTTGAACGAATTAGGTGGTAGCGGTAGGTTCATGGAGCACACTGGCTTCAGCAGGCTACCCATTCCCGCTATACGGCATACCTCGGCCAGAACCTCTCACAAAAGTATGAGGCAGAATTTAGACAGAATGGAGAGCACCGTTACGGCCATCCCCCAGGCCCTTGGAGAATACTTGGAGTGCTTCAACTCGTTCTGCATCTCTGGTATCAAGCTCTCTTCTCTTCTGGAGACCATGTTTCAGGATACATCAGTTCTCTTGGTGGCGCTCCGCTTCCGAGAGGCCTGCGAACAGCTGAACGACAAGTGTGTCAAGTCAACGTTGGTGCTGGAGGGTGAAATAGTGCCGCCTGTCACGAAGAAACTAGCGCCTTCTCTCAGCAAGCTCCGCAGTAGGATTGACGACCATGCTAAGGCACAGTCCAAGCATGAATCCCATGTCAAGCAGTTGGAGAATTTGAAACTTTCACAGAACCCAAACAAACAGAAGTTGGAGCAGCTGGAGGCAAAGTTCCAAGCCTCTGCCACTGACTTTGCTAAGGAGGATACCAACCTTGTAGAAGCCAGGAACGAGGTCCAAAAGATGAGAGTAGAGGTAAGTGAATGGATTTGAGCTGACTTTAGCTTGCTCTGTGTCTATCTTTGTTAATTAGTTTAATAATTACCTCCAACCTCGTTTTCACCTCTTAATTCCTCTTCTTATCTCAAGGTCATGGGTTCATTTTTCCTCAGTTTCCTTGAGGCACAGTCAAAACTAATGACATCAGCTTCGGACCTTATGTCTCCACTTGGTGTTTACAAGGAGGTGGGCAAAGGTTTAAGTGAATCTTCCAACTTGATAGTGAAAGAGGCAACTGTTGGGTGGCTAGCTGCTGCCCAGGTGAGTTTTCTTAATAGTGAGTGCTATTCACTATGCAATTCTCATTCTCAATGAGCTTTATTACTGGAAAGTAACTGGATTACATCCTTAGCTGTTTAACAGCTGTTGACAGGATCTGTTTCCTTGCCCTCAAGACAATGTGTGGTCTGTTTGAAGGTCCACTAATTTGTTTTGACCCTGGAACAGCTGGAAAGATCTTTTCGTGTGTGTGTGTGTGTGTGTGTGTGTGTGTGTGTGTGTGTGTGTGTGTGTGTGTGTGTGTGTGTGTGTGTGTGTGTGTGTGTGTGTGTGTGTGTGTGTGTGTGTGTGTGTGTGTGTGTGTGTGTGTGTGTGTGTGTGTGTGTGTGTGTGTGTGTGTGTGATAAGAGAGTGAGGGGAGAGAGAAGAGAGGGTGAGGGAGAGAGGGTGAGGAGAGGGAAGAGGGTGTGAGGGAGAGAGAAGAGAGGGTGAGGAGGAGAGAGAAAAGAGAGTGTGTGGGGAGAATGAAGAGAGGGTGAGAAGGAGAGAGATGAGAGGGTGAGGAGGAGAGAGAAGAGAGGGAGGGGGAAAAGAGAAAGTGAGGGGGAGAAGAGAGAGTGAGTGGGGGGGGGGGGGAAGAGAAGAGAAGGTAAGCAAGAACTGCGCTGTTATGGGATCTAAACTTAGAGCTGGCTGGAGGAGAAATCAAATTAGTTCATATAAACCATTAGCTTCTCCCTTCTACATCCATTCAGTTGCACTAACGTCCATTACTTTCCTTCCTTCCTTCCTCTGTCCTCCATTTGTCACTTCATCTCTTCCAGGTGAACCAGAACCTGCGATCCTTTGGCACCATGAGTCGGAATGATGTGCAGTGCATGCTCTATAACCACAGAGACGGTCTGCCCACTACCATCAGCCGAGGACTCAATCAGAAGGTGGACCAGCTACTTAAGGTGGGTATGGCTAGGTTGGGTCATGTGACCATGCATGCATCAGCAATCTGTGATAGCTTGTACGATGAGCATCAAACATGGTCTGTGGCTTTGAGAAGAGTCATAAATATCTGAACCGTGAAGAGTTGTATTCTGTGTGTTGTAGATGACATCTGCAAGTCTACTTTTCTCTCTCTTTCTGGTGTGTGTGTGTGGGGGGGGAGGGTTGGGGGTAATTGTGAGAGTTAAGAATGGTATCATTTTTCATTAATTTTCTTTCCTTCTCTTGTTCGTTGGCAGAGATATGTGACAGAACTGAAGCAGAACCCTAACCCACACCACAAGGTCTCTGGTGGTTTCGACCTCAACCCAAAGGCCATCCAGTTGGCTCTACGTGTAAGTTAAAGAGGGTGGAGGAGGAGAGAGAGGGAGAGGTGAGGAAGAAGGAATGGTTATTTTATGCTTGAAGCAGAATGACAGTGACAAAGAGTGTGTGATTCTTAGACCTATTCTTTGTATTCCTACCTATGACTTAAGAGTATTTCATGATATATGCACTGTCTTTAATTTGTCCCATCTACATGGAACCATGTCTGTCATTGTGCAGTGAGTATGGTGAATGGAACCAGGGTTGGGGGGAGGGGGGTAGGAGTAAGATTTTGTTTTATTTGTTTATCTTTTTTTATTTTTTTTTTTATTTTTATTTTTATTTTTTTATATCCATTGTTCAATTATTTATATATATATATATATATATATAAGATCTTTAAATTTCCTAAATAGGTGTGAAACCCAAAAAGTGTTGGGGTCAAACTCAAACCAGTACTTTTGGCAAATTGTGTGCGTGAAATTGGTTAAGGTTTGACAACATTCAAATCGTTTTTTAAATGGCAAATAGAAAAGAATAAAGTAAAAGAAATAAAGTAATTAAGAAAATTAAAATCACCCACGTGGGATGAAACACTAGCCATTAAAACTTGCATACACTAGCCATTAAAACTTGCATATACAGCGCTAGAGATGGTTTCAAGGCCTGCCAATGTATTCCTTCTAAGTCCCCCCCTCTACAAGGTGCACACTTCCTGTAAATATTATTAAACAACTAAAATATAAAGAAGATCAAAGGTGGAACCATGAAGACAACAGTGAATTAATCAGTTAATATGGAATAGAATTAGCTAAGCTAAACTTGAGCTGGTACTTGGTTTTCAGGTAGAGAGAGAGCTTGGCGAGGGATTTACTGGTCTAGCTGGGTTAGTGCCAGTTAACTGATTATAATATCAGCTCTGATGCTACCAGGCTCATGTAGCCATAAAGTGAAGGTTGGAAGAGAGGCAGATGTTTTAAAGGGAGTTTGGTCATTAGTTTGTCTTCCAGGGGAATTATGCTATTATGTTAAAGAAAATTATATGAGCAAAAATAAAAATTTTAATTTTATATAACAGTTAATGTGAGCATTCACCCTCTACCAACATAACATATGATTGCCTATACTACATGACAATAGATACATCTGAATGCAG
>OZ017780.1:4965698-5026836 GCA_963969325.1 Lycopodina hypogea | reverse complement strand
TGGTGAACTTTTGTTGAGCAGGGAGTTGATGAGAGACTGGGGTGATGGTTAAGGGAAAGCAGATGGAAGGAGGAAGGAGAGAGCATCAATGTGTGCTACTGTACCTTTTCATGAGTGCAGTAATGGCTTCCCTAATCCTTTTATCTTGGTTGAAGCTGCAGGGCCATGCCAACACACTAGTGACATTACAAGTGCTAATTTATATTCACACTAATTCGGTTTTTCTTGTGGGTGGGGCTGACATTAGTGCTTGGTGTCTCACATACCACACTATTCCCCCCCCTCACTCCCTTCCCACCTCATTCCCTAGTGGTAACCATAGCAACAACGACCATCAACAAGGGTGGGCTGTGAGCATCATACATCCTTGCCACTGTGGGTGTTTGGTGTGTGTGAATTCCCAAGGTGTTTGAAATTCCTTTCACACCTCCTCCCCCTCCCTTGCTTTGCTCTGCTTTGCTGTCCTCTCTCCCTATTACGGGCAATATCATTCCCACTGCAATGTCACTGCGCTGCTGTTATGAACTTGAACATCCAAAACCCTGATCTGGTTCGGAACCCCTCATCTGTGATGCAAGAAGTTTGTGTAGTGGACCCTTTTCCACTGCTTCAGCTGGAACCTTAATATGTAGTGTTCTGATACACAGTTTCCCACTATGCAATAAGGCTGGAACCCTAGAGACATCCTTTGATGGCTATAACTGGAACACTGAACCATTTGCATTCTGCAAATTGTGTGTGCTCTTTTGAGTCCTCAATATGAAATAGCCAGACATTCAATTCAGCCTCTCCCACCTACTTTTCCCACCCTTTCCTTGGAATCTGAATGAGAATGCAATCAAGAAAGTTACAAGTATAAATGTGGTGTGTCTAAGAAATATAATATTTGATTCCTCCGAGTATTCCTGACTCCTAGCCTGTAAAATTCCACCACTTTCCTATGGTTTCATTTTTGTGTGTGTCAGCAGCTGTAGACCAACTTCCACCATCTTCCATTGGGGGGGGGTTTGAGTGGTGTTTGTGGGGGTGAGGTTGGTATAGCCTTCAAGCTGTCGCCATTGTTCACTGGCTTCCTTTGACTCCCTGTGTGGCTGTGTGATGTCATAGGTATGACATTTTAATTGGCCACTCCCACCTCAAGCGTATACACTGGTCTGTGCAGATGACCTAAGTCTGTTCACTATCTGAGATGGGAATTTTGGATGTAGCCCATAATTAGGTTAGGTGTTGGATATGGATTGCTGTCTTTGGGGTTAATGACTCTGATATGGAGCACTGGTTTGTCCAAGGTGTAGGAGTTGCCCCATCTCTATACTGTTGGTAAGATGACATTGGAAGTGCTGAAATTAGTTATTTTTTTCTCTTGGAAGTAATTTTGGAGGTTTTCCAGAGCAAAAACAGTTGTAATTATATGTCAAATACAATTACCCAATAATAACTGCACATATTAGTGGCTCTTTCTCTCTAAGTGTACGTGTGTGTGTGTGTGTGTGTGTGTGTGCGCTTATGTATGTTTTTTTTTTGTTTTTTAGTGTATAATAAGTTAAATAAAATTAATAACACACTAAACACAACAGCTTTTATCTATCCATGCTGACCTCCAGTCAATCTGGACTCACTTCAATGGAAGGCTTTAGGTCAGCTTCACTAGGTAAAGTATCATCACTAGGATGTGACAATTGCTTGACCAGTCATTGTGTTCCCAATGTGTCAATGTGGCACTCAGGTGTGTGTGGTGGCTGAGTAGTTTTGCTCTTGGACTAACAACCCATGGGTTGTGAGTTCAAACCCAGCACTGACAGGAAAACTTTCCTGTCCTTCAACATCTTCCCACACCAGTCCATCCAGCTCATGTTGACTACCTCCTTGTGGTGAGTCCTGGACAACTGACACATATGTCAGGTGAAATAAAAAAATAAAAAAAATAGAGAAGAAATTCTCATATGCCAGAAGAAGAGGAATGTGGCACTAGAATAAGTGGCCACCTGGAGCCCCACACTGGGACAGGACTTGTCTGATGGAGTGCCTGCTCACCTTCAGTGGTGACTTCAGTCCTAGCGAGGAAGAGGACAACACTAGAGTGGTGATAATGGTGCTGCGTGCATGGAGAAGGGGAGGGATGGAGGAGGAGGAGGAGATGTCTTAAAGCTCTGATCGCATGGATTGGGGGGTTGAGGGGGGGGGGAGTGGGGAAGGATGCATATTCAATGCATCCTGTGTGGTTCACTTATCGATCATGTGACGATTATGTGAGTTTATCGTGTGACTCCACAGCTTCCTTTTCCTCAAGTCTCTGGCTAACAAGTCCCCTCCCTTCATATTTCGGGGTGAATTAACTGCCGCCATTTAATTGTCGTATTTGGGGCCATATCTCAAGAACTACTCCAGCAGAACCATATATACTTGGTAGCTGGTGAACGGAAGGCCAAGCAGGTTCCTGCCTCTGTGTGGTAGTTCCTTACATGGGCATGTCACTCATACATGTCACATGCATATACTGTAGTCTGTGCCTCATCACAGGGACACTGACTGTGTCCTCCTGCAGAGGTAAGTGGTTCCTGAGTGGGTGAGTGAGTGTGTTTGTATCACACGGACATCCCTGAACACTAGAATCCTTTTGCCCCAAGTCAGATGATCAAACAAGATTATAAGCCAAGTCAGGTGATCAAGGGCCAAATTACTGCACCCCCCCCCCCCCCCCCCGTATGAAACACTGGTACAGGTAGGGCAAATGTTTGTGGTTCTGTGTTCTCATGTTTGAGGGAGGATTGATTTCGACCATGCACTTCTGTGCAGACTGCTGTAATAGCCTGGGTCTACTTTAAAATATAATTTTAGAGTCGAGAGGTCCAGCATTTTACTTCATTGTTGGTAAAAAAAAAAGAGTAGTAATGGCACAGTCAGGCGAGGGCTTGGGTGTTGTCCTGGAGGAGCCATAGTGCCAGAGGCTGTTGCAGCAGTCGTAGCCAGTTGTCTTGCTGCATTGGACATATGGCCAGGTGTGCTGACACAGCAGAATAGTGTGGACACTGTAGGAGTTGTTGGATATACATGTTTAATAGTAAATTTACTTCTCTCACACTAAAATGAGCTTGTGTTGAAGGGGCAAATCTTTGGAACGTCTGCCCTGGGAGAAGTCCAACTGTAGTCTGTGGTTAGTCACACCCACCATAGTGGGACATTGCCAAAGAAAGTGGGACAACCCTTGGGTTGACTGTTGCCCTACATCTTCCGTTCCACTGTTGCTCTGTTTAATGCCTTGAGGTATGTGTGGATGACCCAAGGCCTGATTGTGAAGCTTATCTGGTGTGTATGTTTGTATTTTAATTTGTATGTATATCTCCCACCATTTGCTAATTAATCTTGGCAAGATTGTTTGTTGTGATTTTGAGAATCCCGAGGATGTCTCTAGGAGATTGGTTGCCAGAGAACTTGTGAAGATTTCAATCTTTTATACTGACTTATGGCTGTTTCATCTTCCATGTCTGGAGTGGGGTGTGGTGTATCTAGCCCTAGCCTTAGCCATGGCCCCATGACATTATTTGTCACAGCTAAAGACGCTTTGGAGACTAGGAAAATGTCCACCAAGATGGAATGGGTTTCCTCAATGGCTGTCTAAGCTGCCACCATGCTCAATGTTTGTGTATATTTTACAGTTTTGTATTCCACTTTCTATACATTGGACTAGAGTGTCTACCAGGTCACTGAACTGTTCGAGATTGCATCACCACACCCTGTGTATCCACAAGTACACATGTTGAATGCATAATGTATGTGTACATGTGAGCACTTAAGCACATGTTGTGTACATGTTGTTAAAAGCACTTAATTCATAGCCAATCAACAACATGGGGGTTTCCCTGGTGTCGCTTGAACATTACTGCTGACATTACTGCTGATGTCGTAGTTACCTTATTAATCTCTTCTGTGTATTTTTGAATCCATGCCCCTGTTTTCTATTGCCCTGAATTGCTTGAACCACTGAAGAGCAGTAGATAGGCAGCATCAAGTTGGTCAGTAGGGTGCTTCTCAGAAATGATATAAAATGCTCATATAGTGCTAACATACATATCATTCAAGGCAGATGTGTGGATAACCTTCTGTGCCGGTAAGTAAGCTCTGATGAGTTCCACTGTGGTTAAACTTCTTGTGTCCTCTGGTCCAGTGTCAGTCTAGAGTGCTATAGTGTGCTGGTTGTTAGCCTTCAACATTGGAGGCCACAGTGTATATTTCTGACCAGTTATATCTCCAGCTTGCTTCCAGAGAGTGGACTCCACTGGAAATTGTGGAGGGAGAGAAAGAAGGAAAAAGAGAGAGAGCGAGACATAGTGATTCTATCTGTCCATTCCTGAGTGTTCCTCTATCCCCCACCCAACACAAGTTTACTGCTTAAACGGAATTATTTGGCCTCATAAACTCCTCTTAGAAATATGTAAGTGTGGGGGAGGGGGGGGGGGGGAAGCCTTCCTTGGCGGGAGGTGTTATGGATTAGAGATCTTGCAAACTGAGTGGGAGGGAATTGTCCACGAGGATGTGTAATGCCATTAGAGCACGTAACATGCTTTTTAGACTTGGCCATTGCACTGTAGTGTCTGTCTCTCTCTCTCTCTCTCTCTCTCTCTGTGAGTGTGTGCACTTCTGCACTCCTACACACTATGGAAATAGAGACACACTCCTACCATCTTCTCCAAGATGTTAATGCTGTAATAGCAGTGGTGTGTGTGAAATTGGGTGACCTTCCAGACTAATTAATATGACCATAATTGCATCAATAATTTTATTATTGGTCTATTTTGCGACAACAACTGATACAAAATTTGACCATTTTCTTTCTCCACACTTACCACCGATCCACTTTTCCCACTCTCTCTTTCCTTTTCCTCTTATTTCATTCATCATACCCTCCCCCCCCCCAATTATTATTCTTTTCTTTTTCTCTTCCCCCTGAACCTCCTACCATTTTCTTTCTCTTCATCCCTCCCTCTCTCTCTTCATCCCTCCCTCTCTCTCTTCATCCCTCCCTCTCTCTCTTCATCCCTCCCTCTCTCTCTTCATCCCTCCCTCTCTCTCTTCATCCCTCCCTCTCTCTCTTCATCCCTCCCTATCCCTCCCTCCCTCTCTCTATCCTTCCATCCCTCAGCAAGCTGTAATGAAGCTGGTCCAATCCCTGCCACTCTACTCTGTACTGGAAGGCGAGGACGAGAAAGTTGAAGACTTTGTGTTCCACATCCTCAACGAATCCTGCACCACCGTCACCAACACATCGGCCAAGACAGCCGTCCAGCTAGTGTTTGGCAAGGCCAACCTTGTCCTGGTGAGACCCTCTCCCTTGTCTGAAGACAACCACAGCGTGGTGATCACCCCTCGCTCCATGGACTCATCTGTGAATGTTCTAGTCCAATCCTGTTGGTGGCTGGTGGAGGATTATGCTGCATTCTCGATGCTGGCACGCACTGTTGACCCTACTTCTTCTTTGGGAGTGGTCGATGTTATGTACACCATCAATCTGAACCTGCAGAGTTTTATCCGAGACAGGTGAGTCGGTGGTGGGGGGTGGGGAGAGGAAATGAAGAGTGAAATGAGGGGCTGGATGGATAAGGGGGAGTGGTTGTCATGTGACGAATGTGGATGAATTGGGTAAGGGAAACAACAAATAGGGAGATGGTGAGCAGAGGAGAAGAAAGATTATCTTGTTCTTCTGTGGCTGTGTCTATGTGAGTTTAAGAGTATGCTAACATTTGGTCTCAAAAAGTTTTAAAAGCGTTGACTGAAATTTTAATCTAGTAGTAACAGACAGAAATAGGAAATCATACACACACGCACACAAGTTGTGTGTTGATGGAGTGTGTTTTTCTCTGTCTTCACCCCATCCCCCCCCCCCCCCCCCCTCTTTCCTCTAGCTCTGTATTGGAACTTCCCTCTATTGCAGTGACATACCGTCAATCTCTAGAGTCCAACACTCCCACAGAAGTTCCTTCAGTGTCCGTCAGAGACAGAGACAATCCACTGCACACCTTCAACCGCACACTCAAGACTTTCCTCACACCCAGACGAAGGTCACGTAGCCCCAAGAGCAAAGGGCTGCCTGGCCAGGAGATAGGTGGTGGTGGTGGAGGAGGAGGGAGCAAGGGGCAGGAACAGAATGGTTCGTTTCATAGTTACATCAAGGAAGTCGAAGAAGAAGAGAAGGGAAAAGCAAGTGGAGAAGGAGGAGGAGGGAGAGGTGGAGAAAGAGGGTCATTGAGTGGAGGTAGTTCTCCTCTCTGCCGCAGTCCCGGAGGAGAGCAGAGGAGGCCAGGTGCTGAGAGATATCCAAGAGGTAAGAGAAGAGAAGGAGAGGAGGAAGAAGAGGAGGATAGATTGTATTCCAGACACAGCTACATGAAAAGAGAAAGAGGTGGAATGGGAATGGGAGCGAGTGAAAGTAACACATTCACTGAACTAGGGAACTTGGGAGGAGGGAGTTCGTCATCCAACTTGGTGTCAACCAAGGGGTCCTCTGGTCGCAGCGACAGTCTTGGACGAGGCCTGAAGCCCTTCAACCACTCTCAGCTCCGAAGGTGCCCAAGCAACGAATCCATGAGTAGCCAGAGTACGCTCGTGCCCAAGACCGGGTACGAACATGACGATACCATCGGAATAGCTGATATTCTGCGCAATACGGCTCCAAGCCACGGCTTGACTCAATCTAACATACGTGACCATGTCAAGCAAGAAGCTCGCAAACACAACCATGGGAGGCATTATTTGAGACATAATCATCATCGCCGAGAAGAGGAAGAAGAGGAAGAAGATGAGGATTATGAATACGAGAAGGGAAGAGGTTATGGGGTTAATAGGCGACGCAACCACAGTGGGAGTGGGGGTGTGTCACATGATGGAGGTAGGCGTGGCATGAGGAAGGGCCTGTCTGGCAGGAGAGATAGGGCAGGAGTCAAGGAAGTGGACCAAGGTTAGTTGTGCATGCAGTACAGTAAAGTATAGTACTTGCATGCGTACAACATACATACTGCACATGTGCAAACATTTATGTAGCTCGATGAACACGATGTTGTAATACACCTGGTGCTGCCTGACGGAGGATTGTCCACAAGAGTGCAATCACTGTTTTGGGTTATTTTTATTCTTGGCAGAGCGTCAGTGCATTGTTATTGGTCCAATTTTATTGAGCTTCCAATAACAAACTTGTTTTCCATCTGAAAACCGAAGAAATTTATCCAAACTAACTTCATTCATTTGTACAAACTTCACACTCGAAGAGCACGTGAAATATCAAATTGATGTAGCATTGAGTTATAACTTTTACTTATTATGACTACATGAGATTAAAAATGGTGTAATATTGCTTTAATAATTTCCACACTTCTCTCACCTTTAAGCCATGTGGTATTATTGGGACTCCCCCCTCCCCCCCCCCCCCCCACTTCCTTTATGTGCAGGTTCACAGAGCCCATCTGACATACGCGTGAGTCCGGGTAACGAGGTTAACATCGCCTCTGACTCAGAAGTCCAGCAAGTGATTTCATTCCTCTCCGGCGACGCTTCTTATGATTCTCACTTTGAGCGCCAACACAAACAGAGTGGCAGCATGAGTGGGGAGGAGGGGCTACAGCAAAGGCAAGGGGACTACCCTTATTTGTACGATGATGAAGGTCATGTGACTGATTACCATAACGGGGGGCGTTATGAGGGCATGCCTAGTGGAGAGGATGGGCTTGAGAGGGAGTGGTCTCGACCCACATCAGCAGATCAGCCCAATCTGGAGAGTCCGACCCCAGGGAGGAGCCGGGAGAATGATGTGGCTCTGAGTGAGAGAGGAGACAGCGTCAGTGGTGGGGGTATGATGGACGGCTATAAGTTAGCGTCGGGTGATGTGGCAGCAGGATCTGTCAGCACCTCCCCTCGAGTGAAGGGGGAGGAGCTACGAGGGGGTGAGTCTCCAGATCCAGGTGCCGACAACTGTGGGGGGCGTGGGGAGGGTGACCAACGGTACAGCCAGCACCACAACTCTCCCAAGAAGAAAGGAGACTGGGAGAGGTCTGAGCTTCCCCACTCGGACAGCAGTGGGAGAGACCCGCAAGAGCTATCGCTCGTCTTCAGCAAAGGCTTTGGGCAGCTGATTTCGTCGGAGCCCGGGAGGAGTGGGGGGATGGACCTGCTTCATAACAGTGTGAGGATGCTGGATAGGATGAACGACGAGGAGAGTGATTCAGAGAGATCAGGGTATGTTTGAGGTCGAGGGGGGAGGTGGTGTTAAATTTGTTTTAAATCATGCATCACTATTCCTTTCTTTCCCTTTCCCAACATACATTTTCACTACTCATTTCTTGACCTTCTAGATCTCTGATTAACTGACTGCACACCCACTTTACCCGACAGATTCACCCTTACCTTATGCCTTTTTTTCACCCACTCTCCTGTCAAACCTTTATCTACATGCCACTTGAGTATCAAAACTACAGCACACTCTCAAAAGTACTTGTTCACTTATTGAACCCTTTACCATATTTAACCTTTTCAGGCAGGGCAGCAATCCCTTGGCGTCCTCCTCCAGCAGTGAGCGTCAGAGTCCCACCATCACCCGCACCACAAGTGCCGATAACGTGAACAGCACTAGTCGTTCTTCAGTGAGCCACCTTCTTTGTTTTGTATTCCAAAATATATCATAGCTTAAGTCCAAGCAAACATATCCCTGTCCTACTTTCAACCACCGTATTTGATGGTTATGCATCTAACTAGCTTAGAGGGTGTCGACGTTAATAGGGGGTGTGCCATAACCCTCTCTGTAGTTGCCCAGCAGTAAGTGACTTGCATATCTGTAAAGAAGTCACCATAATGTGGACGCTAATCTCTTATTTCGGTGATATTTTTAAGTGAATAATAAAGTTGATTGTTCAAACCACTTTGACAATAGATGTGTGTTCCCAATGAGACTGAAATATGCAGAGTTCCGTATGAGGTTGTTTGAAATTCAAAAAAAAAATATATATATATATATATATATTAAAAAAAGTTAATTATAATAATAATAATTAATTTTTTTAATTCATTTATTATTATTTTTAATGATAACCTCTCACTCGTGTTTGTCAAGTAACATACAAAGTGGTTTCTTACATTTATGAGAATTAAAAATTAAAAGTATAAAACAACAATAAATACAAAAGATATTAAGTTTACTTTTCCCTGCGTCAAATTAAGTGAAATGATTACAATGCCATCGACATCATTACCAATCTTAGTTGTTCGTTGTTTTTTTAATGGGTCATTATCTTGATTAAGTTGCATAACGATTTGTATGTCTATATTTAGATTTAGTATGTATCTGTTTCTATCCCATCTTAAATAGGAGTACGAGTATGACTCCAATCAAGTTGGCATTTACAAATTATCTTGAAATATATTGATATCTTTAAACTTCTTGTTAAGATTTTAATTATTTTTTTTCATATTTCGAAATGCCAAGTTACTGTAATTTTCTTATTTGCAGTCTCGGTTGTCTACCCGTTCTATGCCATTCTCTACTAGTCAGAGCCATGACACTGATCCTCACATGGACGAGCACTTTGACCATGCCCCTGGGACACGCCTCCCTCATCCTAAATTCATGGGAGGGCCTTCACACTTCTCCAAGTTTGAGTATGAAGACCGTCCCTACAACAATGGTGGGAGGGGCTCAAACTCACAGGACACCAACGACCCTCCATGGGATTGGGGGATGGAGCAGAGGGGCAGATCTCACCACTATGAGTACAACAGACACTTGCAGGATTTCGACAGCGGCCTACTGCATTCACGAGGCTCCTATGACTCGGCCATGAACCACGCGCAGGAACGCCAGCATGGCCCCATGCAGAGGACAATGGGCACACGCTCCCTCGAAGACTATTCACAGCCTTCTGGCCAGCCTCTGTTCGAGCGTAGGGGAAGTAACTCGAGAGTTCTCCCTGGCCATTTGCCTTCTGGAGGTCCACCACCTCGCGGGAGCGTTTGCCTGCCTCCCAGGAATGCCGGTCCTCCAGGTCCATATGGCTTCCCACCCTACGCACCTCCTCAGCATAGACCGGGACTCAGCCCAGGAGGTGGTCCTGGTTCCATCCCACCCTCTTCGCAGGGCTGTACAGGCCCGATGCCACACATGCAAGGTCCGGGTTCCATGCCACTCCACCATGCTCACAACAGACCTCTACCTCCTCGAGGTCCTCCTGGAAGTGGATCTGGTCATCCCTTTCACGGCCATCCGTCAGGCGGGCCTCCACCTCACCCACACCTCAACATGGGCCCTCCTCACCCTAATATCAATGGAGGGCCGCCACATCCCCACATGAACGGAGCTCCTCTGCCACCTATGGCCAGCCACAATCAGTCCTTGTGGTATGACTCATCCTATGGAGGTCCTCCTCTCCCTGGTCCCCCTCACCCTCCACCTCCCTCAGGCCCAGCCCCGCCCCCTCACCATTCCAACTCCATACATGAGAATCGATTTCGTCCTGTCCCTTTTGGTGGCAGACGCTCAAACACGCCATCCGATGCCCCGTCCCCTGCAAGTATGCACTCCATGTCACCAGGACCGTCCCCGCAACCAACCCCTCCCCCGACTCCTCCTCCAAACATAGGTGGAGGCCCACCCCCACATCACCCGATGATGCATCCTGGGGGCCCGAATGTTGGAATACGACACATGCCCCCTCCTGGGGGCCCAGTACGAGGACCGCACCCTCCATGGGAAGGCCCTCATCCAAGAAACTTTCGTCCTCTTCCTCCCTCCCACCCCTGTGGTGGTCGCGGACCACCTATGGGACACGGTCCCCCACAAAACATATCTGGACCACCCATGCCTATATATTCGGGTAATGATGGCAACAATGGCAGATACACAAGTCAGATACCGGAATGGGAACGAGGAAATTGGCATCGCTGATTATAAAGACACTTTTCTAATAGAATAACAATATAGTGGTAATTATTTAACTATGGTTTATTGAAACTAACTATATCATGCATGTTTACATACAAGTGCATGTAGTGTAGATGGTGTTTACTGCCTTCACTTGTGCTTATAAGAAAGGCTCTAATGTTAACTTACCTTATACTACTTGATTAGCCACTCACTTATTGGTTTTTGTTGGCTGCTATAAACAATTATTAGTCACACTTATGCTATTTTAAAAGAAATGATTCAATGATGTGTTTTTGTTTGCTTGTTTGTTTTTGTTTTTAAAAATTTTTTTTAGTTCTTTTTAAAAAATTTAAATCATATTCTATTGAGTATATGCTTTACCAACAATTATATTTGATTGAGACAACATTGTATTGGGTGTGAATATATATATATATTTGGTTGGTAGGTTTGTAGTCTTAAGTTCCTCAAGTGAAAGGTTGTTGACTGTCAGTGGTTATTCTAGTTGGACATTCCACAGACACTGAACAGCCATGACAACGGTCCACATACTCCAGGGATCTGGTACAAGTCCATTGGATTAACTACAAGGAATGCTGTATGTTACACAGTAAATGTTCTCTGGTTGATCACTTCATATTTGTTAAAGTCACTTTTGGGATGTATACCCTGTGGTTACAACTAACTGGTTTAACTTAATTGGGAATCAAACCAAGAAGTTATAGATCATATCAAGCCCCTGACCTCATCATGTGCTCTAAACTATTTTAATAACTATTTAGTTTACACATTGGAATGGAAGACTCCCCTGTTCTTCAGGGGTTGTATTAGATGAACAAAAGGCCAACAAAGATAATTTGGTATTAAACACAACTCAGTAATGTGTTTAGTATTCCAGTTATAGACTCTTCTGGCCTTACTTTCCAGCTGCTAGCACTTAGAATGACTATGTTAGTCATCCATTCTGGCCAGTACTGCATATAGGCTATAATACATATGGTGGGTGACTGTATATGTACAGTACATTAAATATATACCCATGGAATCTTGTACAAGTTAATTAGCTGTATTCTTTCTCACCAGTATAAAAACATTTTTAAACACAAAACAAATTATGAGTTTTCTGCATGATGATTCTGCATAGCAAATATCCTAAAGGCTTGCCCTTAAAACACAAAATGTTAACTGGTTTAGATTTCTATCCAGATCTACTCAAGTTAAAAACATTTAAAGCCGATAAAATTGCTATCTGCACTGCCCCTGTTTTTTTGTTTTGTTTTGATGGTTTTTTGGGGAATACCCCCAAGTTGACACTTTAGGCAGGGACATTAAACCAGAGTCAGCTGTTAGCATCGGAACCAGTGTGTATACCTCATCTGAGAACTATCTAATAATATTGCTGGACAAGAAACAGCTGGTTTCCAGGGTGGTACTAAATTATCAGGAAGTGGGTGTGTATTTCCTGCTTGACCAGACACAATTGGAATTTTGACCTATTGAAAGCATAGCTATTTATTATTGTCCATAACAAACCAAAAAAAGTAGAAGAAGGTGGAGTTTTCTACTTTTCATAGATGCTGTTTCTGAGTCAGTGTAGCAAAAAAAAAAAAAAAAAAATAGCCCAGCCATCAACACACAACCACCAACCCACTACATATTCTGCCATCACCCAACTGCTAATTAGTGCATTGGTCTGTTCAGGATTACAATTTACAGTGACCAAATCCTAACTGTAGAGTGAGCAGTTAACCCAAATTGATTAGTATACTATTGAAGCCTGGTCCTTGAGCGACTTTAGCTCTAGTCAATGTAGCTGCCAAGTCGACTCATTGGTTGCAGTGCACAGGAGCCAAAAGTTGCTAAGGATCCAAGTCAGTTTCAGAAGTGCAGTTCTGACTCTCCTTTTTTTAGCCCTGTAGGCCCAAGCATCTGGGATGAGATAGCAAACAACAGAGCTACAATTATATCAAGAGGTCTTTGCTGTCTCATAAGATATGTATGCTGTTGTATGCATCAGTAGGATGGGTACATTTCTAGTCAAAATGATTCAACGTATCCCTGATAGGATGCATTAATTGGCTTTTGAGTCTGTACTCTCCTAATTAAAATTCAGTTTCCAAGAACAGAAAACAGCTAAATTGGACAAATCTGAAGGCGAAGCAAACAGGACTGAGAGAGAATGAGGCAGGAAGTTCTGGTACAACTGTATTAGAGTAGTCCCAGATGAAAATGGCTTAACAGGTAAAGTAAATAGAAACAAGACTGGAAATTTCCAGCCAAAAATCACCAAAAAAAAAAAAAAAAAAAAAAAAAAAAAAAGGAGAAAAAACAGCTCAACCATGACCAGGAGTTGAACTGGGACCTCAGCACTAGTGATCAGAAGAAGTTTCATAACAAGAACTATAACAAGAACAAGAAATTAACAAGTTGGGGGGGGGGGGGGGGGGGGGGGGAATTAAATCAAAATTGGACACATTCACGCTATGCTCAATTTTGGACCCCTAAAGTGTGCAAGGGCTAGCTATATTTGAAGAATATTTCTTCTTGCCAATCCTGGCTCTTGTCCTAGGGGTTCCTGAATTTGTATGCTACCCTATTCTCGCATGCCAGAACCTTTAGAAAATGCTAACAGGTAAAGGGTCTAGTTAGAGCCTTATGATTAATTGGGCGTGGGTGTTCAGCAGCTTTTGCATTTTTTTTTAACAGTGATGATCCTATCTTAGTGGACCACTCTAGTACAGCATCCCGAAGAGGAAGTTCTTGTATTATTGGTGATGGTGGATTGTACAGGTCTCACCGTGACCTGCCGGTGCCCTGAAGCCATGGCGAGCTTCAATAAAGGAGTGGAGGCGTATGTGAGCCTGCGTGAGAACCCTGCACCCTGGTTCCAGGCTGCACTGGAAATTGATAACAGTTTGGTCATAGCTCACTCGCTGCTGGTAACACCTCCAGTACAGACACCACTAAACATATAGCCAATTTACTATAAAGTGATTAATCCTTCTTGCAGGGCTATTTCTTGATGTTCAACCTGCACCCTCCCACTGACTCAAAGGGTATGGATATAGCTAACCACAGTACAGAGTGTAAATCCTGCCATGATCAGATCTGTAAGGTTCATGCCTACAACATAATATACTTTCTTGGGTTCAAGCTAGGACTTCTGCAGGTAGTTCAGAGAATATTTTGGGCTGGAGCTCTGTGATGGGAGTGGTATGAATTGAATTTATAAGAATTTGGACCACAATGAGCCCAGATCTATATTTTATTGCCAATTTGATATATGTAGTTGTTTAGCTATAACTGAGCAGCTGGTAATGTGATGGTCTGTCTTCACAGTTAGCATTACTGTTCTTCCCATTCTTCCCATGGATGCAGTTTTTGAGCATCTTGAGGCTGTGAAAGGAGTTGATAAGTCCTCCCTCCACGACAGAGAAGTGGCCTACGTGAATAGCTTTCAGGCCTACGCCTCAGGTCGTCCCTTTGAAGCTGTGAAAATTCTGCAGGCCATGGTTGTAGAGTATCCACTAGGTATGAAGCTCATCAAAATAATACCTCGAAGTAATAAAGAATTCATTTGTCAATATTTTATAGTTACATCTATTGTTAATGAAACATATAACCTTAAAAATTAAAAAAAAAATCCTGTGCCACCCCTTCCTGTAATTCCTTTGTATTCTTGTACCACAAAATGATGTGTTGTAAATTTTTAAATTTGTAATAGCAAAACTTATTAATTTTTTCATTCATGTGTATGTATACACATTGTATTCTGCAGATGCTGTAGCTGTGCACGTAATTGTGCGCTCTTTCCTCCAGCTTGGTGAGTTTGAGAAACTGAGGGACCTGATGGCTTGGGTGCTCTCTTTTTGGACTGAAGACATGCACTTCTACCCCTACCTCTTGGCCTTGTTAGTGTGTGCAATTTTACTCTCTCTCTCTCTTTTTTTTAATGATGTCAATGTGTTCCAGGTGGAAAAGTGTGAACCACATGAGCATTGTACAACAGCAAAATATTAATGTACAGCACTACTTGTGGGATTCCATCCTCAGATGGCTTCTAGTTCCTAAATGCATTTGCAATTTACTGAAATGGAATAGTAAGGAGGGAATTTCATAGATGTTTTACAATACCAGTCAGGCAGGGTGTCATTAGGATATTTTGGTGGGGGGGTAGAAGATATTTTCTCATAACCACATCCACATCTAAAAACCTGTCCTTTATTATGATTAATCTTCATTTGATGCTACTACAAAAAATGATTTTTCAGAATTGTGTGGTTTGGTGGCTTATGCTAAGTTGCTAACATGCCACACTCAGCACCATCAAGCCTCTAAATATTTTCCTAGCTTATCCAGTTGAAACTGCAACAGCAGAGAGGTCCTTCAATCAGATGAAGGTGCATGAGAAACAGGACCAGGGACGTTAACCCTGCCTAAACTAATGGTAAGTGAGGTTGAAAGACCTGAATTTAAATCAGTGGACTTCCAGCCATACTAGACATTTTAAAAAAGCTAACTACCATGCAATGTCAATATTTTCTTTAAAATTCTGGGTGAGGGGGGGGGGGGGGGGGGAATCCCAGGGCGACTACTTCTGTATGACACCATGCCAGTGTGTGCCAGATAGAATCTACAGACCAGTTCTATATATATGTCTACACTGCTGGTGCATGTATGTGAGAGAAAGTGTGTACGTGTGTTTATTTATTATTGTGTTCCTGTATGTTTCTTATAATTGAAAGCTACAGTTATGGTTTGGAGGAGACCAATCAGAGAGAAAAGGCTGAACAGTTGGCCAGGCGGGCATTGGATCTCGACAGAGTCACTCCCTTTGCTTATCATGCCATGTGTAAGAGGTTTGGTTTTGTGAATACATTAAATTACTGTATGGAAGTGTTCTCTTGCTCCAACAATATCCTGTGCTCCTTATCCTTCTTTGGTTATCTCTCATTACTTACCTTCTGCTTGTTTCTCTCTCTCTCTCCTCCTTTCCCCCCCCCCTCCTTCCTCCTGCAACTTCTCTTGGACACTCCTATTAGCCCATGTGATGGAGGAAGAGAAGAAAGCTTGTGAAGGGGTTGAGTTCCTCACAACGTCCAGGGACTGTTGGAAATCGTCTGTGTACGAGGGTCACCTGACTTGGCACCTCTCCCTCTATTACTTAGGCAAGGCAGCATGGAATATGACAATGGTGGGAGGAGAGGGAGGAGGGGGAGGGAGGTAGGGAGGAGGGGGAGGGAGGTAGGGAGGAGGGGGAGGAAGCAGGATTGTGTTAGTTTTGTGGCACGTTATGATGTCCGTTGAAGGAACCGATTGGCTTATCACTTTTATTTTTGGGGGGTTGGGTTAATTATACCATTACTGATTTGACTGACTGGAGAAGTCAGATGCCTGAGCCAGGCTAGTGGAGTGGTGTAAAGCAGGTGTTATCTTGAAACTGCTGCTATTCATAACGTCTAATTGCAACTTGTACAACACTGTCCACTTGCACTTCAACTTAGTGTATCAATAAAAATTGGTAGTAGCCACACCCCCTCCCTTCCTCCCACTCCCACCCCATGATCCTTTCTGGGATATATCTCCAATAGTACTATGTATGTAGGTATCTTTGAGTGGCACAGAACTGTATAATGACGTGGATCAATTCCATATATGGAATGTGCATGATCTTAATTAGCCATACCATGCTTTGACTGCAGAGGTGTCTGCTGAGGTGTTTACACTGTTCATCCTTTTTCCTAGATGTGGTTTAAAAAGCGTATGGGGAAAAAAAATTATGTATATATATATATATATATATATATATAAATATATTAAAATTTTTTTTATCAAGTGTTGCCTGGTCCAAGGTCATGAAGGGACTATAAGCTAAGAGTAAGATGTTTCTTGATGTGTGTCCCAGGCCTTGATTGGTTTATGTTCTGGTTTATTTCTCCCCCTGTCCCTTTGCTCGTAGAGCATGTCTTGTCCATGGAGCTAGTGTTAGGCCCCACACTGAACCACCACTAAAACAGAACATTTAAGTGTGTTTAACAGATAATAAGGCAGAATATTGGTGTGTGTAGTTATTAGTTTTGGTGTAATATTTGTGTGTGTAATTATTAGTTTGTTGTAACATTTGTGTGTGTAATTATTAGTTTGTTGTAACATTTGTGTGTGTAATTGTTAGTTTGCTGTAATGTGTGTGTGTGTGTGTGTGTGTGTGTGTGTGTGTGTGTGTGTGTGTGTGTGTGTGTGTGTGTGTGTGTGTGTGTGTGTGTGTGTGTGTGTGTGTGTGTGTGTGTGTGTGTGTGTGTGTGTGTGTGTGTGCGCGCGCGTGTGTGTGTGCGCGTGTGTGTGCACGTGCGTGTGTGCTTGCATGCATGCATAATTTTTAGTTTGTTGTAGCTAATTGTGAAATTTCTGGGGAACCTGGCTGAGCCTATAAAACATTTGTGATTGAGTCTGTATTCATTGCAACTAATTTGACTTCTTCTACTATGAATTATGAGGTTGAGGTTTGTGCAGCTTCTGGTGGCAGCTAAATAGCCTAATATCCAGCAGCTGAGCTGACTTCATATATCTGTAGGTTGGATATCTGGCATCTAGTTGTGTATAAGTAAGTCCCTTAGTAGGCAGAGCAAATACAATAGCTATTGCTCTTGCTGTCAATGGATGGAGTGTAAACATAACAGTGTTCCTTTTTTTTTGAGGACCTTTTTGTTTTTCCACCTCCTGGTCCAGATCTTGGAGATACACAGTCTGTCTTGTGTGAGTTTGATGGAGTGTTGCTGGACAAAGTGTCTCCTGAGGTTATGGGAGGAATGCTGGATGCATCTTCGTTACTGTGGAGACTGAATCTTGCTGGTGTTGATCCCGGGGAAGCTCGGTGGGACAGAGTTATGGATGCCATGGCAAAGCATGTCAACAATCACCGGTTACCATGGTAAGTAGCAGGGTTTTGCTCTCCTAATTGATATATCATTCTCTATTGTGCTATATTGTGCTAGCAGGGGGGGGGGGGGGGGGAGAGATCTTTTATTTGTTGATCAGCATCGCTTTCAGTTATTGTAGCTAATATTTCTAGAGTTTCTCAGTGTTTTCTGCTATTACCTGATGACTGAGAAAGAGAAAAAGTAGTAAAAACAATTTTTATATGTACGGTATATGATTGCGATGGAGAATCGGCAGGAGAGGGACACCTTACCTAATGCTAAGCCTTCTATGCATAATATGGTGCCATATAAATATATATATAGTAGGAAGTCAGTTGTCAAATTTCACTTGTTTTAACATATCAGTCAACTGAACATTTTGCAAAGCCAATGCCAAATATATATAAAAAATTTTTTTTCAATATAATTTAATTTTTTTTAATTTTAATATTTTTGCCTTGCAAATCTGTAGTTAGCTCATTTGTACTGAAAGGGGAAGTTTTACATCTGCTACTGGAAAGAAAAGGAAGAAAATGGCTCAAATTAGAGTAGACTTAGAAAAAAAAAAAGAAAAAAAGAAAAGGTTATTAGTTCCAATAGTTTAACTGCACAGAGAACCTGTAATGCACTAGGAGCAGAGTTAGGGATACCTGAACACAAACTTGATGCATACACATGTACACACACTAAAGTTGTTTTGAATTCCTCTCTAATGCAAACATTGAAGAAGGGAGCTATGTTTCTGATGAACAAATTTAGTGAGACATTTTTCAGTCATTTACAATTCATATAAATTAGGTGAACAGGTAAGTTAAAATTAATTAGTTACAATTTACTAGAAGCATACATAAAAATAATTTTATGAAAAAGAATACTGTTTTTCTTTTACTTTTTTTTTTTTAAATTAAAAAAAAAAAAAAGCAAATCATGTAGTGGGCAGGAAGTTATAAAAAAGAAGGAAAAAAGTGAAGGAAAAGAGAAGAAAGAAAAAATAAGAAAAGTGATGGAAGGGGAAGTGCACAGTTTGCTAACCTCACTGGTGTGATTACATGATTACATTCGTGGTTTATAGTCCCACCCATATTCTAGCTTGGTGGTTACTCCAGCATGAATGACCACAACAAAACAGCAACAACAACCAAACCTGCACAACTAGAAGATGGATAAATAGGAAGGAACGTACTTGTCTTGTAGACTAGATTGTAGGTATTAATCTTCAGCATCAACGTTCAGCTCGATAGTGCACGTCCTATTCAGAGGTCAGAGGCTACACCTATTTCACTGAATGAAGGAGATTTGGAGCACTTTATTCATGAGTGTGCAGTCATCAAGGGCAGGAAGAGATGATAATAGTAATGTGTTATTTTATTTATATAAATATCTAACCAGGCTATCTCCCTTAATATTCTCCTATTGTGGGTTTGCCTATGGCAAAACCACAAAGTGACACCCACAGGGGGTTAATAACACTCTCCCTGTCACCATATTTCAGCTTGAATAGTCCAGTGCTCCAGCTGAGCAAGAACAAGAAGTCTGCATCTTGAAACTGGGAAAGTTATTACTCTCCAGTGAGCGTGGCTATGTGTGTGCTTTGGGTACTGAGTTAAATGTTGCTACTTTCGTAATCGTGGGCTAGGTGGTTACACTTGGCCACCATACTTTCCTGCCAAATGCAACCAGCTTATCAGAGTAGACAACCTTTAATGGAATGGTTTTTTTGTATGTAAAATTTATGGTCCCTAGCCACACCTTTTTCTGTGAGCACATTAGATAAAAATGATGCAATATATTTACAGCACTTATGGAGGTCAAATATGTAGATCTAGAAATGAGCTGTCTCTCACTTGGCCATTCCTTGCTGTGGTTATATCATAAATACTTCATGGTCCTGTAGTTCAGTTGTAGTCATATATGAAATCCTATATAAAAAGGAATATGTATGTCTGTCCTTGGGATAATGCTAAATTTGTTTGAAAATTAAAAGGATACTTCATGAGGTTGAAGGTAGATGAAATTTGGTGTGGAGATTGGTGTAGTGGCAAGGTTAATGCCCATTATCTCAGAATTTTGCTAAAGATAATTCCAACATAGATAATTCTATTTAGTGTAATTTTGACCATTTTTTTGGTCAGGGATAAACTCACCACACCCACTTAATCTCCTGTGTTTTTTTTTATAGTCTGGATGCCCCCACATTCCCATCCTGGGGTTTTAACATTGCCAGAGTTACTCCCCTGGTTAAGTTGTGTATGCAAGCAAAGTTGGAGGTCTCTATGTTCAAGGGTTTGGCAGTGCCCTAGCCACATGGGTAGGTACTTACATACTATTTGGTGGGTTTAACTTTGTTTGCTTCCTTCTTGGGTACTTCAGCACAGAGAGTAGCAGCTGTAATTTTAAAATAATGTTTGCCCTTTATAATATAATTTTTTAATAATTAGAAAACCATATGTAAATAAAATTAGAAAGAAAAATCCAGATAGAGTTGTCTCAGCCTTTAGATAGCAGCTGGGGTTGTCTCTCTCTCTCTCTTCCCACCCCACCCCACCTCACCACACCCCCCTCACATGGACACTCACTCACAGTGGTGTGACAGCTGTGATTTTCCCTAAAAACTATTTATAAAAAGAGCTATAAAAAATTAAAACCGAGTACTTCCTGAGATCACAGGTATATAAAATTTGGTGTGAGGATAGGTGTAGTGACAAGGTTAATGCCCATTCAATTCAAATTTTACTAAATATAATTTCAACAGGGATAACTAGCATTCAGTGTTAGTCTGACCATTTTTTTTTGGTGTGGTCAGGAATAGACCGACATCACCCACTTAATCTCCCATTATTAGTATCCTGAGGCCTTCAGAATCCAGCTGCTGGATTTTGACATAGGCCAGTTATTCCCCTGGTCAAGTTGTTTATATAAGCCAAGTTGTCTTAAGGTGTAAGGGAATGAAAGTACAGCAAAGTATGACACTCCAGTGACAGGCAGAATGAGTTCACTGGCAATTTTAATAAAGAGTACCGCATTGTATAGAATATAGAAATAAATGTAATAGCCTTGTAGCTGTGAATGTTTACTGGAATTACATAAGCCTAAGATGTCACTTTTCTGTTGACTTATTTTGTATTGTCTTTCCCAGGCTTCTTTCCATAAATTTTCCTTGATTTCATTCAAGATTTTTTCCATGCATCTTTGTTTGTTTTATCATAAGTTTCCTTCAAGGTTTCTTTTTCCCATTCTTCCATGCTTTTTGCCAGATTTCCCCCCAGGCTTTCTTCAATATTTCCTGATAACATTTGTGCCAAGCCATCTTTCAAATTTTATCGAAAGCTTTGGTCCATAATTTGTTTAAGTCTTCATTCCAGATCTTTATCCAAACTTCCATCAGCTTCTCCGGCTGAAATATTTGTAGGAACTATCAATATATTATTCTGTAAACAAATATCTTGTAAGAAGATAAGCTATAAGTTATTTCTGGTTCAGCTCTACCTTTAAAAAATTAACTGTAGGAAGAGGATCGTACAGGAACTGTTATGGTACAGGATGTAGACAACAGAGAGATTTCCCACATGTGACTGTCGCAGACCAAGCCAAAAATAACCAATAATTTTTTTGTATCAGTAATCATGAAGTCATCTGGCAAGGAGTAACTAGCGAACAGAACCAATTGAGCAGACAACAGTGCCAACCACACTAAAGATAAATAAACTGTTCTTATTCAGGCACACCAACTGGCACGTACTAGTTTATCACCAGTTCACCAAACCACACAATTAACCACAAGTATCTAATTAAGTTCGCAGCAAGAGATTACTACACAGTTTAAATAACAAATACAAATACAAATGCAGATCCAGTTCTTGATCTCTCATGGTGAGTTAATCTTATTTGCTGGAGGCTACAATGAAATACATAACAAAATGAAATTAGACTACAGTTTGAAACACAAATCTAACTTGCTAACCACTGGACAAATGAATGGGGAAAAAAGTCAAGCGTCACATTGAGACCAATAGATATTGAATAAGCAAATAAGATTAACTCACTGTGAGAGATCAAGAATTGGATCTGCATTTGTATATATTATTTAAACTGTGTAGTAATCTCTTGCTGCGAACTTAATTAGATACTTGTGGTTAATGGTAATTTAAAGTTTTAAATTCTTGATTAAATAAGCAGAACTTTCAACTCTTAACTTTAGCCTGGAATCTCAACATCGCATTACTAAGGACATCAGGGACTGATTTAACCACAACAGTTCTGCCTTATCTCCAACTGTTTGCAGATGGTAGTTTTAATTAACTAATGCACTCGCTGTAGCTTCGCTGCATGTCATGGCAGACAAACCACACATGTGACTACACCCATATGAGGGTAATAACACTCGTCTGGTCATGTGGAGACCACATGCCTAAGTTTAACCTCATTGGTTTGTGGCAGTGAGAACAATTTCCAGTGGGTGTGAGTAATGACCAAATCACATGCACATGTGGTTAATGCTCACCCATTACTTGGAGACCACACTCCAAATTCCAGCTTGATTGGTCCAGTGGTTTGACATTGATAAAAACCCCCTGCATGCATACACTCACAAATGAAAGCACAAAGCGTGCAGAGCTCCTATTTATAAGTTAACCATTCGACTATCAGCTTCGTTGTGGGTAATTGTGTGAATGTTTAACTTGCCTCATCATTTTTCGTGGAGAGAATGTAAAACGCTCGCCCAGTGAGCGCCAATTAATGTAGCGGAGTTTTCACTCAGTGAAAGGCTCAGCTCTTCAGCAATATTAAAGACTCACTGGGTAGCCTTTATTAATTTTGTGGTAATAATCTGCAAATAGTTTGAAGACAAGTGCATAAAATCAGGCTTGTTTGAGATTAAGGGGTGGGGGCTCTAGCACCCCGAGGGACTTCCCCCTCTGACACACCACTGCAAGGGGATCTATAGAAGTTATTTGGTAAATAACCAAACATTTTTTAGAACACAAAACAAATTAAAGGTACACTATACATGTTTTGATCACAAATGTCCATAAAAGCTACGACAGATTATTCCACAGTAGTTAGATTTGGTCCAGAAATAGAATTTTAAAACTAAACACACAAGCAGTAGTCAATGTGTGTCCATATAGAAGATTATTCATATATTCTTCCAGCGATATTTTTTGCTGTTTTTATATATTATTTCCTTGCAGGTTCACGACCCATATCATGATGGGTTTGGCCAGGGGCAAGGTGTCAGAGACAGCTGCTAGGCTTAGCTTGGCTCAAGCAATGCTGCAGGTATTAGTGATACCTTGGCTAAAATGTTCTTCAGAACTGGTTATTCCTAGAGTAGCAATGTGCTAGGATGCTAGCTGGAATGTGATATCAGGAATTGAAGTTCCTTTAGCAAGTTCTATTCACAGTCTAGTCCAAACTACCATAAACCCTAGTTTAACCCCTACTGAATCCCTATGTTGATGCAATAATCCCATAGAAAATGTTTAGGGTTATTTTCTTTTCCTGGAAGTTGAGCAAGAACTGGATGGGTACAGTAGTCCCCCTCTTGAGAGACCATCCTTAACTCCTACAAAAATCGGTCTTACAAGAGGGGTGGTCTTACAATAAAGGTAAGTTTATACAGCAAATACAACTTGTTGCATGACTAATGTGGTCTCTCAAGAGAGGTGGTCTCCTAATAGAATGGTCTCTGAGGAGGGGGACTACTGTACCAGGACCGTCACTGTCCTCCCATGTGGCCCATTACTAATATTAAGCCACAGGCATAGAGTTATGAAATCGATAGCAATGATGCAATGCGGACACTTCAATCTCGTCTTGTGTAGTTAAGATTATTCTGAAGTGGCCTCTACATACAGAACTACCTGTGTGTGTTTGTTTTAATGTGCATGCTATAACTTTCTGGTATACACCAAGACGGTATGTTACAGCGTGTTATGTGTAGCTGTACTGAGACGCAAGCAGCTGCTTCTCAATGCATCCTTGTGAATTTGTTATTGTTAAACCTTTTCAGTCATTGGATGACTTTGTCCAAGAGGGTGAAGGTGTGGTGGCTTGTAAGAAGACATATGAAAAGGTTTGTCCTAAAGCTAATTCATAAACAATTGGCTATGAGAAATGTTCTCCATATTGTGTGTTTCATAATCTCAGTTTGGGATACCAGTCTGCAGTGCTCTACTTGCATTTGGGAAAGGAAAATATGAAGAGGTAAGAATACTAATTGGATGTTCATCTCCTGTACACAACTCCTGGATGTGTATGCTGTTCGTACTGTTCTACATTATGTTCACTAGGTGCTCCAAATAATGCTCCCCTTGAGACATGACCTCCACCATGTGGGAGGCAGTTGGGCCCAGAGACAGGTCTTTAACGTCACTATGATTGAGGCAGCTGTGCGAACTAAGGACCTCCCGGTAGCCATTGGGTTAGTGGCAGAACTTCAAGCACGCAAGCCATACAACAGAACCCTTCAACTCCTCTTACAAAAGCTGAAGGAGGAGTTTAAGAAACAGAAGAAGGAATTGAAGAAGGAACTGTCAGAGAAGTAGATGATCTGAGAGAGGCGAAAGCAGAAACGAACAGCTTCAATCATTTTATGATTGTATTTATGAGTAGTTTTATATGGCTCAAATGCTTCTTCAATATGCTCAAATCAATGCATTTTTTGGTGGTATTACTAAACACTGAAACAGAGTGGAACAGACAGAAATGGAGTATTTCAAACACTGAAATGGACTGAAACAAACCAAAAAGAGTATTTTAAATGCCGAAAAAATCTGAAACAGAACAAAACTGAGTATTTCAAACACTGAAATGGACCGAAACAGAGTATTTTAAACCAAGAATTGAACTGAAATGGATTAAACACTGAAATGAACCTAAACAGGATATTGAGAGCCAAAACAGACTGAAATGTAGTGTACAAATCACCAAAATGAAGTTTTTTTTTGAACACTAAATGTAGTATTAAACAAAATGGACAAAATCAGACTAAAACAGATAGATACAGACCAAAATGGAGTGTATTTAACAGAAATGGAATCTACTAGATGGTAATATTTAGAACATTTTTTTTTGTGTTTGGTTTTGTAGGTGTCTGTTTCTGTTTACTGAATCAATTTAGTTAATTATTCTATTATGTCTGGCTGCTTGTCTTTAGGCTCAGACGTAGCATATTTTTATTGTTGAGTATCTTGTTTTTTGAATAATCACGACATGATTAGTACCCCTTCCCAAAAAAATTATTGTTATAATTTGTTATTCTTTTGTGATTTAAACTAGTATCGTATATATGTTCCTTTCTTGCCAACTCACACACCTTTTTTTTTTTTTGTGGTGCATTCAGCTTGAGGATGAATAAAACATGTCAACTAGATGCTAGATGAATTGCTTTCCCTATTTGAAGAGTATCATGGGGTAGGATATCACTATGTCTTGGTCAGAGTTAGGAAGGGCGGTTGAAAATCAAATGTGTGGAAAGATTCTTTATCAGATTTTGGGAATTTTTTTTTGTTTTTTTTTTTGGTACTCTCCTAAGTGTGTATTAATTTTAATCACCTTGCAAATAAGCACAGTTAGCCATTAAGGTGCAGTAACATTAGTTGTTACATATTTTGTCTGCTGATGTTGAGATTTACACATCTTATATATTTTTATGCTCAGTTGTCCATCTGATGTTAGTGGCAAAAAATTTTTTTGTGGCTGTTGTCTGTGAGCACTGACCATCAGAATTTACAAGAAAAGGTGTTGGAGGGAAATTTTGTTCAGGACAAGGATGTCTGAAGCAGAATGACAGGTGTTGGCTAGTCCAAATTAATGTCATTGATTTGTTGGGGGGTCAGGTTGTCAGGTTGTCCAGACCATTTCTCCCCCTCCCCAGAGAACAACCTCTGAGCTGCCTAAACTGCAATCATATTTACTATATGATATTGTTTTCCCAGTGGAATATATTCTTATTTGCCTGAAGGAGGCATGCCTGTGGTCCATATTGTCTGCGCTGCAGATTCCATTCCTGACCAAATCCATTACTTGAGATTCCAGGACAAATTGGAGCTAACTTGCACACTTCATTTATGCCCACATGTGGACTCAAATTACTGAGCATGTGCAGTTCGTCTGCCATTAATTTCCCACCCCTCCCCCACTTCAATAAACTTAACATTAACATTTTCCCCAGATTCATTATAACTATATTCATGATTGCTGTACAGAGCCTTGCACACCCTACCTTCTGCATATTGATTTTTGTGTATGTTCTATTGATTATCTTTGAACAGAGTTGTAGAATTGTCTTGTTCTAAAAAGAAAATCTTGAGAACTAATGTCTGTTTGCACTGAGTTGAGCCCTGGGGAAACCTAGGGAAACATTAATAACTTGGCCAATACTTAACAGATTTCCAGATTTCAAGCACCAACAGACACATGACGCTCCAGTCATTCTTTTGGTATTATTCCTGAAGAAGTTGGCCATTCCTAGGCCAAGTTAGCTGTTTGTCCCATAAGCAAGTACACAGCATTCCACCTAGCCTTAATTGACCACATGGAATGCAAGCGCAAAAATATCCCGTGGAGGCTAACGTCCACCCCTTTACTTTTCTTCCTTGTCAAATCTCAATTCTTCCTTGTTTCAGCTGGACTCTAATTCTAATACATTACCTTTTAATAACTTCTTGCTCAAGGAGTAGCTGAAAGTAAAGATCTTTTGTTCATGTCAATCTTCTGAAGTGCAGTGATGAAGTGTCCAACTCAAGAAGTTGGTCAAGAAGAGGAAGGCAATATCCATGCTTTTTGCAATTGGTTCCAGGGACATACTGTGCCTGTTGAAAATAGCTAAGTTTGTCACATACAAATCTCTTATCATTAAATAATTTATATTACTTCTGTATTTATTTCTGTATATTCATTACTTATTTTGGTATGTTCTTTATAATTCCAATGAATGGATAAACATGTGTAAGACAAATAAAGAATTTAATCAAGAAATATTCAGAGGAAAAAACAACAAAAAACCATTTTTCTTCTTTGTTTGCTTTTGTTGAATACATGGGAAATGAAATCAATAGCAAAAACCAATTTTGAGATATATAAATTAGTGGAGGAATGATGATGATGATGAGGTGTGATTAGCTATATATATAAGATGCATGAATTAATGATAAATGATGACAAGGTGAAATCTTGTAAGTGGACTGTTACCAGGGGTGAGATAGTAGAATTAAGGTAACATTAGTTGAATAAGTGTTTTTAAAGGTGGAAAGGGATGAAAATATTTTAATAGTGATGAGAGGATGGGATACAAATTAATGGAAAATAAATAAGGTTGGTAAATATTCTAATGCATAGCAGTGGCTTGGCTTGAGCATATCAGCGTGAGAAAAGTGAGTTGGGGATGGGACAAGTCGATCAAAGGGGAAAAGATAAAGATCAGAATTGAGTTCATTTTTTCAAGAAGTGAATATAGCAATGAGTCGTTGACATCTAAATCACTTTCAAGAATAAGGTCTTGCATGGAAAGGTAAAAGATTGAGAGAAGGATAAAAAGCGTGGCAAGTAAATGATCTAAATGATCAGGTGAGGAGGGGCGTCTGGTACAGCAAAAATAATGTGTTTTGAAACTGTTTGTCATATTATTTCCATTGATGCTAATCCATGTTTTGGAAAGTACTTAATCCAGTCCTGCCAGCTACATAAGTATCCCTATGCTGAAGGTATAAGTTCTTGATGTGACATGTTTCACTTTGTTAAGGTGTAGTAAAATCTGTATCACAAGGACATGTCTATGTTTGCATTGTCGAGGGGTTTAACTCTCCCAAAATCAAAGGAAGATAATTCTTAGTATTATCCTGTTCTTGTGAGGGCGACAAATCTCTATACTTGAAGGAAGATATTTCATCATCACTATATTTGAAGGAAGATATTTCATCATCACTGTATTGAATGGTTCAATCCTCCCTGTACTGAAGGAACAATTTGCAAGGATATATCCCATAGTCATAACCAGGATTTGATGAGGGAAGCTCTCTCTTAATTTGTGATGTTATTGGTTTCCCTATCACACTTGTAAAGTGTATTGGCATGATTTGACTCAGAATAAGTACTGGTCTGGCAGTTAGATTTAGAAGAGTTGACTTGAAAAAAGAGGACGGCTTCTGAGACACAAGATCAGTATCAGAGTAACAGTATAGCAGCACCAACGAAGAAGGAGCAGGCTCTGTAATATATACAAGCTTATCGGCATATATAAGTAATAATATATTGTTTTGTCTTATCGCAAAAATAAAGCAACAACAACCAGCCACAGCAACTAATAACAACCAGCCACAGCAACTACTAACAACCAGCCACAGCAACTAATAACAACCAGCCACAGCAACTAATAACAACCAGCCACAGCAACTACTAACAACCAGCCACAGCAACTAATAACAACCAGCCACAGCAACTAATAACAACCAGCCACAGCAACTAATAACAACCAGCCACAGCAACTAATAACAACCAGCCACAGCAAACAATTCAGTGTGCTCACTACTGTTTCTTTTGGCTGTGCCTCAACTGTTGGTTATAAACCTGTCTGCAGGTTGACACAAGACTTTGGTGTTTCCCACTATGACTACCATATTAGAAATATACGGCTCATTCAAGAATAAAACATTCAACTGACAAAATCAATGACACACATGGTTTTGTGGATGATACTACAGGAAGTGTTACTACAAAATACATTAATGAATTAATCTGTCATTTTTTGTAGTATATGCATTGTTAACATTATTTTTGATTATTAATTTCATTTTTTAATGCTGATCATGTTCACTCAGAATTCTAGTCAATTGTGTGTCCATCTTGTGCTTGTGCAACTTTGTTGGTTATAAAAGTGATCCATCTTAATCCTTAAAAAGAACCCAAATGAAGGTACGACACTTGTGATAACTTGGATTGTTATTATTTCCTGAATCATATTATGTTACCAGGATATTGTGGTTAATGATTGTCAATCATTTATACCATGGCTTTTATTTATAATGGACTGGATTTCATTTAACTTCACTTCAGTTGTTCAGTCTATAAGTTGTTCAATGAATGAGTCAAGTTGAATGGGTGACTAAGTTATACCAGGCTGTAATAGCGTGCAGTATCATAAGCCAAAAAGGGCAGATACAACAACATTTTTTCAATGTTAGCATAGTGCATACATTACAAAGATGACCAACCTCGGGAATATCTATCACAGCATAGCAACCAAGATTCCTCCAGAAGTACTTCTGCCAGTAAATTATATAGCCTCAGCCCTAGCCATAACCTAATTAATATTAATTCTACTTTATTATTAAAAAGACTAAAATAAGACAACTTTATTTTAATGGAACTGTTAACATAAAATTTTTTTTTGGTAACATCAATTGAAGAGTAATTCATGTTCAAGTTATCATAAACTTAACTGGGAGTAGTTACTTTTAATTTGATTTGAATGTCAATTATCAATTGAGTTACAAAAAAAAAAAAAAAAAAAAAAAACCCCAAAAAATTAGATGATTGCCAATCTTTGTAGCAGATGGAATTTCATGAGGTGTTAGCCTTAGAGATAGCACCTTTAAAATTTTATCATGCGCTGTCAGCTATTATTATATCAATTTATTTAACTGATAGTTACACGTGTTCATAAGAATCATTCAGTGCCAGGTGGTGCCTACAACAAAAATATGAGTAGGAAGGAGGGAGGTGAAGGGGGAATAAAAAAAAGAAGAGAGAGGCCCCTTTCAATTTCATGAATTCACTCTTGGAATTTTATGGTTACCACTCCCCTCCCAAGCTGACCTGGTGCATTAACTTTAAAAAATAATTCAGTTATAAATATAATTTTTATAGTCATTATTGTGCTCTCTCTATGTGGGCAACATATATGGTGTGTCTCTATTAATGTCATGAAGGCAGTCACACAGACATGCAAGACATATATACACATACATGATACATACACATAATACATGTACACATAATACATGTACACATAATACATGTATACATACTGTAGTAGCCTCACAATGGATCTAAGTCCACACGCTTGTATCCCAGTAATCAAAGGATTGAAAAAAAGCTTTTATTGAAAATGACAACTTGACAGCAACAGACATGCAGCAACAACTCAATTCTACTCAACAGAACAATGACAGAAGAACAAAAGGTATTTGTACAAAAATGAATAAAAGAACTAGTTCATCATGAAACCACACTTATGAATAACATTAACATTAAATGAATAATAAGGATAATTAACAGTCACCACACATACCAGGTTATATTGCAGACATCTTGCTCTTAACATAGTGAAATGCTGCTTTTGCAGCAACAAATTGCCATGCTTTGGTCTTCTCACTGTCTGCAAAATCAGCAACACCTTTGATTACAATGATCTCTATTTTTCCACCAGATTTTTTCTGAATTCTCAGCAGCTCTCCTCCCTCCATTTCCCCTCCTAGAGCATCTTTATTTACTGCACTATATATGTTGTCACGAAACTCTTGGCTAGCAATCAAGTTAGAATTAGAAACAATATTTCCAACATGATACACAGCAATTCGTTCATTCTTGGACAGATTAAATTTTGTTTCTGTTGTTGGATCATCACAAAATATGTCTATGACATTTTCTTTCATTCTTTCATTTTCTCCACGTACTGTTAATCTACCATCTTCTATCCTCAGCTCACAAGCATCTCTGATAAATTTAGAGATCAACACATCTCCAAAAGGTGTTTTTTTTTTTATTAAAGCCATAGCACACTCCTATCCCAACAATGAACTTGACATTAGGGAACACTTTGATAGCGGAGATTAATCCATCCTCGCAGTTACGTCCTGGATGAGTCTTGATCAATCCAACAGGATGGCCTGCAAATGTTCCTACGTAAGTACGAGGAGGAGACTCGAGTTTAGTGGCCACAGATCGATTAGAGTGGCAATTCTCATTGTTAGGTGCTGTGATGTAGGTTGTAGCTGCATCAAATTCAGCTTGATTTACTGTGAAGAGGATGAATTTCACTTTCTCGTAGAATTCTTCGTAATTTTTTATGCTGCTGCTATCCATTATTTTTGGTTTATGCATTAATGCAGCCTCACGCCTTTCCTGTGCAGATATTGCAGGCTCCTCTGAGTAAATAATAAAAAAAAATAATAAAATATGAATGGAGTTCCATTCATAGGCTGTGTAATATGACAAAGGTTGGAAATAGAAAAAAAATAGCGTAAATAAAGTGATCGTAAAATCAGTTCCACTGTGAGTTTAATGAGAATCTAAATAATATACATTATTATTCAAGTGGTTGTGTGATTGTCATGCCTTGGGCGGATTGAGTTATTGTGAAATCAATTCTTTAAATATTTCCCCCTATATTTTTCTTGGTTGGATAACACCATCAGATGATTCTTTGAAGTTGAATTTAATTTTATACTCACACACTTGCATTGTTCCATACAGCTATTTCTATAACTTATGTAAGGATTTAATACACCCTTGGTTTCTATATTTTCATACATACATACATATGTACATACGTACATACGTGCATACATGCATACATACATACATTCATACAGACAGACAGACAGACAGACAGACAGACAGACAGACAGACAGACAGACAGACAGACAGACAGACAGACAGACAGACAGACAGACAGACATACATACATACATACATACATACATACATATACATACACATATATGTTGATGTTAAGAGAGAGAGAGAGAAAGGAAGACTTGATGGAGATGGTTGTTACTCATGGTGGACATGACACACTTACTGCAGCCACATATCAGTGGTTTGCATTATTTCTGACATACAGGGATGCTGATACCACTTCACTCCCAATTACTTTAGAAGAAAACATAGCAGAGGAATACAGACACCAGCAATTGTGTAATAGTATGGCTATGTTTGGACATATATCCTGCATAAGACCACTTCATGCACCACCAGACTATATATGCAAAGTTGATATCAAGCTTAAAAACATGAAAATGGGTTATATGCAGTGCCATTGCAAGAGATTTTAGATTAGAATTATTTATAAAAGCACCAAATGCTACTTGGGTGGCATTATTACAGTATGATTAGCAATGTACCTTCTGCAATTGGTGAAGCCTCTGCTTTCTTTTCACCTAAACAGCAGCAACAAAGAGATAATGAATAAATTTATTCTCTACTTCATCATATGAACTGATAAATATGAAATATCCTTCTGTTACACTGTCATCTCAGGCAAGGTGTAGTTACACTCTTGCCAAAGATCATAACTGATGTTAAACATACTCAACTGATGTCACTAATAATTTCCAAGCATAATAATGCATGTGGTCCCAAACCAGTCCTAAGTAGACTTGGTAAATTGTTGGATAATGGCTCATTACCATGTGTTTTTTTTTCACATTTCTCCCTTTTTTCTTTAATCTAAAATTATCTTATCCATACCAATTCATGATCTCTAACTACCAAATGGTTGCTGTGACAATTGGATAATTACCAGTCCTCCAGTCTTCAAAAGAGATAATCTGCAGAAGATTACAATTGAATCAAAGCTTCTAACCTCAATGTCTATATCTAGGACATATGGTCACAATAGTAGTTCTTCCTGCCTGAACTTATGGTTCCCTGATAAAACAAACTCCAATGAAATAGAGTACTTGGGTATCTACAGAATAAGGTTGGCCACAGTGACCATTATTTGAGCCACAATACAATTATATGAAACATTGGTGATAAAATCATTCAGGGATGTTGGAAACCACTTTACCTCCCAATTACTAATGTACGAAATATTACAGATGAATACACAGATTCCAGCAATTGTGTAATACTGCAGTTTTGTTTGAACATATATCCTGTGTAAGACCATTTCATGTACCACCAGATAATGCGCCATGTTTAAATTGAGCTTAAAATACACCAAAAGGAACCCCCCAGACCTTTGTTAAAAGATTTTAGAATTATAAACAAACATATTTCTAATTTTTTTTTGGTATTACATCATTATTGAAAGTGTCTACTATTAGCAACAAACCTTTTGGAGTTGAAGTCTCCAATTTCCTTCGTTTACCATCACCTGAACAAAACAAAAAGAGATGAAATAAAAACTTCATTCACAGCTTCATTACATGTAGGACAACAGTGAAGCATCTCCTTTTTAAACTGTGTCCTCAGGCAAGAAGGTGGTGTAGCTACACTCTTGCAGAAGATCATAATTGACAATAAATATAAACAACTGATAACATCAATAATTTCTAAGCATAATAATAATAAACAACTAGACCTTGATGGATTATGCTTAACTTTCTGCTAATTAAATGGTTTTTTATTCTCCTAATATTCACCTACATTTCTTTTTAATACACCTATTTTTCTCTATTATGTTGACTTATAAGCACAGTTACAACATTAAAAGAAAGAAAGGTAATTCAAGATTTAAAATAGTTTAATAGTTACATTTATCTGTAATTGCGACTCTGGCAAAGTGTACTACAATTTTAATGAATAGTACTATAGTACTACAGAGGTGTGGAGAAGCTGTTATGGTGACTAGAATGTCTAATATCAGAAATAAGTTACTTTCCCCCCTTAAAGTTCCACTCATTCTTTTCTTGAAAGTCTACCTTTTCTATTAATGGAAGTCTACAGATTTTTCCAGAATTATTCTTTCTTCTCAGAAGCCTCTATTTTCCCAAAAGTCATGCCAGCATAATACATCAAGAAGATTCCACAACCACTCCTTATTAGACTTGGGGACTGTGGAATAATTGTTATTACTATGTGTTCATGAACATCAGGGTTTTAAGCACATGCTCATTGATGCCTTTCTTTTTTCATGGTATGCAAGTTTATGTGATCTAATCTCACAAACATGATCTAGAAAAAATTTGTAAATTGCAATATATAAACAAAAAACAACAACTAAGATATGTATTACCTAACATATATGTCATTTCAATGTACATGCATACACAAATACACATATATTAAAACATAACTAGAAGTCATCTGAGGATATGTTTGTTAGTTAATTAGATAGAAAAAAATATTATAGATATAAAGTAAGAAAATATTTCGCAAATGATGCACATTTTGGACAGTATTAAAATTAGATGAATGCAAAAAAATACTTCATATATTCACACTTGCAAAGATAATTGTAACTCCCAATTCTTTTTAACTATTTTCGACTGTCTTGCCAACATCTGACCAGTTCCCCATCATCATCATTACTTCTCAATAAGAATTACTAGGATCCTTGTCAATAGCTACTCCTTACCACTTTTAGCACTCTATTCAGAATTGAGAAACAATTTAGTTTTGGACATATTTATTTAAAAAGAGTTAGAATCGGACTTATGGTGCATGAGTTGAGGGTAAAGAAAGCAGAAGAGCAAAAGACAGATGCATCTTGAAGTAAATTTTTTCTTCATGCACATGCAATGGTTTATATGGATTGAGTACATCATTGGATAATCAATTCCTTTAAAATGATAACTTTTACATAAGAGAACGACTTGCATACATCAATCAATACCGGAAGAGGAAGTGAGTTTACAATCAAATGTAGCTTTACCATAATAACCTCCAAGAGAACTGATCCTGTACCCACAAAATACCACATAAAAGTAAGATAATCCTTCACCAATTGAACAGGGCAGACTAGTTTTTGAACTACATGAAATAATTTGTATATCAATGGTTGGTCCTTTATAAATAGGTAAGGTTAGTCTAACTTGTGAATTAGTGTAGTTCAGAGTATCCACAGAATAAGGTATTGTAACAATTATCACAGCCACAAAATTGTATGTAACATTTGTGACAAAAACCATACATAGAAGTTGGAAGGTACTTTACCTACCAATCACTTATGCACAATAAAATTGGCATTTGCAGAGGAATAGAGACTCCAGCAATTTTGAAAGAGTGTGGTTGTATTTGAACTTATATCCTGTGTAAGAACATTTCATCACCATCAGATTATGTGCAATACTTGAATTAAGCTTTAAAAAACATCAAAAGAGGACTTATTCCAAGATATTTTACAATTATGTATATACAGTAGTCCATGTTTCGAGAGACCACCTTTAAATCATGCAAAAATTGGTCATACAAAAGAAGTGGTCTTCCATAGAGGTAAGTTTATGCAGAAAATACAACATTCTGAATGAAAAATGGACCTCTCAAAAGAGGTTGTCTTCCAATAGAGGGGATTCTCAAAAGAAAGACTACTGTAAATTCTTTCCTATGTTTTTGTATTACATCATTATTGAAAATGCATATACTGTTAGCAATGAACCTTATAGAGATTAAGCCTCCAATATCCTTGATTTAGGTCAGGGCTCTCATTTGGCCTTCTATGGAGCCAGACCAGGAAAATTTAGCCCCCCCCAAAAAATTGTTGGTGTCAAAAATTTTAGTTTTTCTTCAATTTCCATTAGATTATTCTAGTAACCCAGGTTTAGCTTCACCTGAACAGCAGCAATGAAAGAGATGAAATAAACAACTTCATTCCCGTATTATATTACCCTGGAGCTCCACAGGAGCTCACAGGATCTAAAAGTTACTTTGTTATTGTTGTTTTTCTTGTGAGTCTTCCTTAGATAAGCAAAATATGGGAAATTCGCAAAAATATGGGAATTACATTTTGTATAGTATGCTTGACATGCAATCATATATCCAGCATAAATAGTGAGCAGGTTATGCTCGATACATTTCAAGCTTGTTTTTTAGGCCCTTAATTCCCCTTAAATTTCTTATTTTTTTCCCTCCTAAAATTGGGAATGCTATAATTTAAGTTTGTTGAAAATTGACCTATTATTCATACTTTTTTAAAACTTACATTTAAAGATTAAAAAAAATCCTTTGTTGCAGTTTGTGTACTGGTCTTCAACTTGGTATGTTTGAGGTAGCTCAGCCATTTTCTGTTAAGTACAAGTAGAAATAGTGTAAGTTCATACTTGAAGCAGTGAGGCAGGATATCAGATCTTTCTAGGATCACTCCCAGTCTTGAAATGAAGTAGTTGAATCAACATGCATCGATTGCTAATCCATTCTAATTCCCTTCTTCAGGTAAATTATAGTACAAACCTGGTCCTTATTCTTCAGTGATGCATCCAAAACTTTCACACTATCAAGTTATACTTACAATGTCCATCCTACATCTTCCACTTCCTCGTAGTTAATTCCATTGCCCTTAGAAATTGTCAAACCAGACAATAAAAAAATGAACCCATGCTTATCGACATTAAATGGGATGTGATTGGTAATCCAATTAGTGATTGTAGTCAGACCATAGAATATCTCATAAAAAGGGTGCCTCCAAATTCAATATGTTACTCACTGTTTCTGTGAGCTGGACCTGTCAGAGTCATTTATGCACCTAAGCACAACTGTGTAACCTGTATATCCAATGTAACTTGTAGTTCCAGTGTAACCTTTAATTCCAGTGTAACCTGTAGACCCAGTGTAACCTTTAATTCCAGTGTAACCTGTAGACCCAGTGTAACCTTTAATTCCAGTGTAACCTGTAGACCCAGTGTAACCTTTAATTCCAGTGTAACCTGTAGACCCAGTGTAACCTGAAGATCCAGTGTAATTGTACAAACTCTGTGATTCAATGTCCCCTTGTTAACCCTCCTCTACTATTTATCAAGCTCATCTTCATCTGTTTAATATCTAAATTATTCCATAAACTGGTGCAGTATGGATCACTGTGAAGCATGTGGTGTGGTGCCCTTCACAGAAAATTAGTGATATAAACAATGATTGTTAGAAGGCAGATTAAAACTTCCCACCCTGTAGCTGCTATAGATCTAGGAGAGATTAGTAACAGGAAAATATGGTGCTTAATGTAACTGCTTTTAGATATGCAATCACTGCTTTCATCACTGCAATTGGGATGATTAATCCCAATCAAACAGTTAAATGTAATCAATATCTGTGTAACAGAAAAGCTAAGTATTACTGCTAAAATTTGTAGAGAAAGGTGGTTAACATTAGACAAACATAACATTGACATGTAATGCACACCTTTTTGTTGTTGTAATTGGACCCTTTATACTAAAAAATGTGTTTTGAGGTGGTCTCAATAAATTGCTATAACTATTTCCCCCAAGCTGGATTAAAGAGGACATTCTGCCATGTTAAAGAGCATTAAAAGACACTCCCCAAAATACCAAATATAGCTCAGTAACAATTTTTTCCTTGTAGGTAATGATTTTGATCTAAAATGACCTGTCTAATATGCTGCTACAGTGACTGGAATGTTTTAATGTAAGAAATCATTTCCTTAAAGATCTACAGATTTTTCCAGCATATTCTTGCTTCTCAGAAGCTCCATATTTCTCCCAGAATGATGCTAGCATAAACCATCAAGACAAATCCACAACCAGTCCTCATTAGACTTGGGAACGGTAAAATAATGGCTATTACTGTGTTCATGAAAATTATTGTTATAGGCACATACTCAGTTAATATTTTTTCTTTCTTCATGGTATGTAAATGTATGTGATTGTAATATCACAGACTTATCTGGAAGAAATATTTTGAATGTGCAATTTATAAACAAAACCTACCCCCATCAAGGTATGTATCACTTCATATACATATCATTTTTATGTACAGTCATGCACATGCACACATATAATATATATTTAAACATAATTTGAAGCTATCTTAGGATAGAATCTCACAAGTTGTATATTCATTCATACTTTAGATGTGAGTGGAGTGTCTCTTCCCCATTATGAACCACTGTAAAAAAATCAGTAGGTGAAAAGTGCTGTGTTATCAATAACTACTACTAAACATTTTCTCAGTATGAAATTGCTGAGCTAGCAATTTGTAGGTAAACTGGCAGAATCGCATAAAAAAAGTTACCACAAACACTACTATGAATACTAGCGGCCACCTCTAACCAACTTGACGTGAGTTACTATATATTCTACAGCACAATTTGGCCAGCACACACAGGTACACAAGGTGAAAATAAAACAAGCTTTTTCTGTGCAGTTTGTAAATATACAGAGTAGCTGTATAGATAACATTGGAATCATTTTGGATTTTGATTGGTGGAGAATTACATGCCAAACAGCTCCCTCTATTGTTCTAACAGGTCAATGTAATAATCATTTATTTAAAAACAGAACTTTCTTGTTTATTTCTTAATAAAAGTAGATAGCTTGCAATATAATCAAATTTTGCAGTTTGAGGAGTGTTAAAATTAGATGAATTATACAATTATATGCAATGTTAATTGTAATCCTCCCTCCCCCAGCCAAGCTATTGTCTGGATTTCCCCCTTGATAGTTATCATTTTATTTACATGGATGTTCTCCTCTTGCAGTCAGAGAACATTTAACATTATTTACCTTCAGGTTTTTGATATTTTCCCCTTATTTTTTCCGCCAAGACATCTTCATCCATATCACCCAAAGCAGAGCATATAATTTCATAAGGATTTTGCACCTTGGCAAACAAGTAATTGAAAATCTTCGGCAATATTATATTAGAATTCTTCTGGTATTGACCTTCCCATGCATCCAATTGAAAAAGAGGTACCCGAACTTTGCTTCCAAATTCGTAGTATTTGCCTTGAATGTCCTTCAGATCAGTCACCAATTCTGGAATTTTCGCTGCATGATCACATGAAAGACAATGATGAAACACTTTTGTATTAAACTGTGTCCTTCTCGAAAAGGTGTGAATACACTCTTACAGATTACAATTGATGGTAAATATTCACAACTGATGAATTTAATAATTTCCTAGCATATTAATACATGTGGTCCACAACAGTTCAACAGTAGATGTGGGAACCGTAGAACTTTGCTATTATCACTGTGCATGCTCATGCAAGAGTGATATTGAAACATTCCATGGCCCCAGCACTTTTTTGGTAGCTTTCCACAATTTTAGACCACCTAAATGGTCTGATTGGGTCTTGCAAGGTGGAGAATAATTATGTGGTTTGATCATGTGGTCTTCAATATTTCTGGCAATATAATATATCTCCATTTATATTTTTAAGAAGACTTACATCCATTGGGATATCAAGTACCAAATTGAATAATTCCAGAGCATATAGACTTGATGAAAAACTGTAACATTTTTGTGGACATTTTGAATGTTGTTGATCATAAGCACCATTAAATTGGTAAATGAGGAATGTTTCAGCTTACTTAGAAATCGGTTTAGTTATAGTTGACATTTTCTGTCACTTAACAGAAGACAGGAGAAGCCAGGGACAGATTGATACAGCTACCAGAGAGAGAAATGGATAATAAAAAAAATTACATTATGCAATCAAGTATGGAGGATATCCTGTAATCTCCATTCTCTCTCTCTCTCTCTCTTTCTCTCTCTCTCTCTCTCTCTCTCTCTCTGTGTGTGTGTGTGTGTGTGTGTGTGTGTGTGTGTGTGTGTGTGTGTGTGTGTGTGTGTGTGTGTGTGTGTGTGTGTGTGTGTGTGTGTGTGTGTGTGTGTGTGTGTGTGTGTGTGTGTGTGTGTGTGTGTGTGTGTGTGTGTGTGTGTGTGTGTGTGTGTGTGTGTGTGTGTGCACGCTCGTGCATGCAGATGTGCATGCATGCATGCATGTGTGTGTGTGTACAATAAAAGAAACCCACACACTCAACATGCAGGCATTATGCTAAAAGCTTTAATACACCTAGCTATTATGCTCAAAATCATGCCAGAATAGTTGCCAAGGTATAGGATATCACCAATCTTGATATGTCAAGAATGTTTGTGGCTTGGAAACATCTCTAAAAAAGGTTCTCACAAGAAGCCATAGTAATACAATACCACAGACTATTAATCTTGAGAAGATAAGAGTTTTTGACTACAGCCACCAGCTGTCTAATTTTGTGTAAGCAGTGAATGTCAACCAGGGAAATACCTGCACTATAAGCCATCCTGCAGTTGCTTCCACTCTTATTCTGAAAAAATTATCAAATATTAACAGATAATACCTCAACTTGTTCTGAACTAGATTAATGGTAAAAAAAAAAAGTATTTCAGTTCTGAACTCAATAACATTAAATAGTCTGATCTCCCTGGCAAATCTACCAAACCAGTTTAACATTATTGCTTCTATTGCCTTAATAAACCATTGGTAATCAGGAATTCAGGCAAGACTCGGTGGTAAAAGTAGTCTCCCCAATAGCACTAGCACTAGATCTTCATAGAAATCTGGAAGAATACATTTATCCCATACATTAGGCCTTTACACTAATCAAAAGCATTATAAAAAGTTCGCTTAATCTCCTTCCTCATTTTAGTAAGGTAAACCACCAGAATTAAAATAGAATGGGCCCCAGTAGAAAGAACCCTCTCAGCAACTGGCAACAATCCAAACTACCATTTTTATCAAACCAAGTCTGATGTTGTGCACAAGTAGACTCCTTACCCAATTTAGAAAGTGCACTTATGAGGATCATGTCTATACTTCATTAATGTTGCAGTGTATTAACTGATAATAATTTCATTTATTTGTAGTATAGTATTATTACATAAGGACTTTACTTGCATTATATTAAGTTCATAGCATAATATTATTCTTCGGCATATTTGGTAAAATCAAAAGGAAATATGTAAAATTAGAAGCATATTAAAAAGCATAACATACTAGGTTGGAAAGAAAGCATACTCTGTCAAGCCCTAATGAAAATGCCATTTTAATTTCAAGAGGAAGTCATAGCTGGTCTAGTGTAATCATTCATCACTCATGGGTTGGATAAGGAGAAGAATCAGCTTTTTATTATTCTGAACAGGAGTCAATCTTTCTGCCCTTCCCCCCCCCCAACTTACCTTCCCCATTCAACCAATGACCAGAAGGGCAGTCCTCATATCCAATTCTAAGTTGATCCCTCTCTTCTATAAAATTTTATTTTTCGATATTCTTTTTATCTGTTCCATTTAGGAGTGTAACATGACAAATTATTGCCACCATGGTGTGCTTCTAGGTGATAGGATATTTCTATCATTGAGTTAATAATACAACTTTGAGTGCTTATAATCCACATCTTTGTGGGTGTGCTGAACCTTGAGACTCCAATTTTTTTTTTAATAATGTGTATAGCTAGTACATACAACCTATAGAAATACAGACAAACTATATAATTTGTTTCATGTTTGAGTCAATCTCCTTTCCCAATTTCATAAGGTCAAATTAGTAATTTAAAATCAACATATATATGGTTGGGCAAAACCAATGGGTTAAAGTATTTTTACATCATAAAAATTATTTTAAACCATGTGTGTGGGAATATATTATGAAATAATTCATAGCTCATTTACTCTCACCTCACCCCTTCCCAAACAATTGTGCACAGGCACCTACCACACACACACACCAAGCATGAACACGCAAATACATACACACAGAGCAGGCTCACGCTACACACCACACACATGCATTATGCACGCATATGCACACACACAACATAATTTTAATTAGGGGATTGATCATTGAATTAATTTTTTGTTTTGTTATATTGCCAACTCCATGGAGGGAAGTCAATATATTTTTCAAGGGAGTCTGATAAACCCCTGGTAAAGCAATAGCCTGGAGGTGATTCAGCAATACCCAATTTAGAGAAGGGGTGAAAGTGAGGAAAAAATGAAATGATGAAAATTTTGCAATTTTGTTGAGCCAGCTTGGGGTATGCAGCTTTATTTTGTGAAAGTCTTGTGTGCAACTTCACCGACTTTGTGAATGGATGAGCTGCACATCTATTTTTTAATTATTTAATCGACAAGTGTAAGAGCTTTAGTTCTCATACAGCATTTTTTCAATAAAACAAAGAAACCCTGTAGCGAGTATATTTATCGTTTGTTTGTTTTGCTAATTGACAAGTATTAAACCTTGAACTCAGTGAGCTGTTTAAAGAGCCATGGGGCCACTTTTTAATTAGGTTATTGCCACGGCAAACCTCTTGGTGCCACCTATGGCAACATAGCAACAATTGGACACCCCTGCTTACAAATCATTACTAGATTGATAAGAAGATTGATGTGAGCAGTTTTATTGATGATAGAGGAGAAAGGAATCAGAGAAAGAGAATAGAGGTGTTTGACAAATACAGGGAAGGTTTATCAAGAAAGTAAAAGATTATTGAGAGGTGAAGAATCTGGAAATACCACTTGCAAAAGATCAGTTATTCTCAAATTGCAAGGCAGTGAAGGAAATTCCTGTCAAGAATGAATTAAAAAAATTCTAATGTGTCTGTTCATGAAGCATATCACAAAATGTGAAGAAAAAATACTTTGACAGGAGAGATCCAGGTAGACTCCACAAGAGAGAACAAGAAGGATAGTGACATAGTGGTCATTGAAGACTGTCAAGAGTGCCAGGTGGTGCAAACCATAAACATCTAAGAAACCATGAATTATGTAAGGAAGCCAGATAGATTGCAGGATAAACTCGTGTCTTGGCTTTTCTTACCTTCTTTTCTTACAAAACATGATTTGTGTGTGTGTGTGTGTGTGTGTGTGTGTGTGTGTGTGTGTGTGTGTGTGTGTGTGTGTGTGTGTGTGTGTGTGTGTGCGCGCGCGCGCGCGCGTGCGTGCGTGCATGTGCATGCCAGCATGTGTGGGTGCATGCATGTGCATGCCAGTGTGTGTGTGTGTGTGTGTGTGTGTGTGTGTGTGTGTGTGTGTGTGTGTGTGTGTGTGTGTGTGTGTGTGTGTTCATGTGTGTATATGTGGTGTGTGTGTGTTCATGTGTGTATATGTGGTGTGTGTGCTTGTGTGTATTTGTATATTCGTGAAGGTTTTGAAGTACCTTCATGTGCGATATAATATTAAAATGTGGGAAATGTGCATTTGATAAAAATGAAGGGAAAAGCAGAAAGATGGTGATTAGAGTTGGCTATATCAGCAAGGTAACATGGAAGCTAATAATAAATACCAAACTTGGAGCATGCATCTAAAGTCTGGTGTATAGGAGAAAAACAGCTAGCATGACTTGGAAAGAATTTATGGACATTCTGGCAGCAAGCTGGTAGAGGGAGAAAAAGAGTTTCAAGATTTTTGATGAGAGGGTAACTACATAGGTTTAAGGTAACTGGAAAAAGGAATGGCATGTTTTTTTGGGGTTGTTTTTTTTAGTGTTGCTAGGATGAAGAGAGCAATTAATAAGATTAGATTGAAAAAGTAAAGCAAGATTTTAGTGAATGATAGTCCAAAAAACCATGATCTCATAAATTAGCATAAATTGCCACACCAAAAGTTTATATCAAAAAAGAAAAGGAAAACAAATGAAGAAATGAAACAAACAGAAACACTGATGCAGATGATTATGGTTGCAATAAGATTAACAGCTTGGCAATGTGTCTTGACTGTTTTTGCACCATTTCAAGATATCACCCTTTGAATCCGGTGAATCTAATGTTGCTTGGCAAGCTGACAATTCTCTTGTTTTTTTAAGGCTAATAGTAGTTCCTGGTTTGTTCAAGAATATGAATGCAGCAAGAGAACCAATATCCAAAGCTGATGGTTTCACACTCTTTACTTTAAATATCAGGAAGTACCTAGCAGTCTTAAAGCATATACTGGTAGTCAGGAGTCATCAATATTACTATCAAAGTTAGTTAAGCCATTTTGGACATGAGCTTAGTACATATGAAATTCACTATTACCATCAAACCATCATAAAATACATTCAATAAAAAACACACACCAGATATTATGTTACTATGCTAAAAGCTTTGACATACCTATTATGCTCAAAATAATGCCAGCATGATGTGCCAAGGCATAGTAGGATATCACCAATTTTGATATGCCAAGAATGTTTGTGGCTTGGAAATATCTTTGCCAACCCTGAGAACTAGAAGCTATAGTAATACAATAATAATAATATCAAAGCACCACAAATAAAACTCTTGATAAGATAAAAGTTTTTGATTAAAACTACCATCTGTCTAATTTTATAAAGCGGTAAATTGTTAACCAGGGGGAAACCTGCACTATAAGCCACTAGTTATCCAGCAGTTGCTCCCACCCTCATCCTGAAAAACCATCAGTACAGTAACAAGTAATACTCCAACTTATTCTTTTTGTTTCTGTGAAAACTGCTGACAGGAGGCCAGATTATTCCTACTGCCTTGGAAAACCATTGATATTCAGGCCCGATTGGGCGGTAAACATACCCTCCTTATTAAATAGCACTAGGCCTTCACAGAAGTTTGACACTATACATCAATTACTCCAAAAGTATTTTTTTTTGGCTAGTCAGAAGCTTACATAAAATGTACAACACTCTCCTTCTCATCTGTAGGATAAATTAAACAGGCTCCAGCATGAAAAATGATAAACTCTTCAGAAACTGGCAGCAATCTAAACTTCAATTTTTATCAGCCAGGTCTGATGATGTCCACAAATAATACTTTGCCCTGTTTAGTGCCTGAGCATTTGCTTCATGTTGGCAATTTATGCTGATTTTGGCATCATGTTTTTTCTTTGATTATCATTTATAAATTTTTTTTTTTTTTTTTTTTTTTTTTTTTTTGGGGGGGGGGGGGGGTCAAATGAGGAATAGTTGGATACAGAAAAGGGGAAGAGAGAGGAGGAAAGAAGTTAATGGTCAGAATCTGAAGAAGGAATAAGTTTGATTGGAGGAACCAGTTCTATACATTGGTAAAATTTTCGGATACTAAAGTATCTCCATATGTTTTGTTCTCCAGTTTTTTTTTTTTTTTTTTTTTTTTTTTTGGGAGGGGGGGGGGGGGGGGGTAGGGGGGTTTAAACCTCCAGATAGCTGGAAGTTGGCAGGTCTGAGAACACCAACAACTAACACCTTCTTCCATAAATTATTTTAACGATAAAACAGGAGTTTAAGATAATATTTGCTAGCATAGACTAAAGTAGTGCCAATGTGGAAGCTAGGATTCAAATTAATTCAAATTGAATATAATTTTTTTTTCTTTCGGGGGATTCAATTTGAACAAATTCGAATTTTTTTTTGTGCAGTGTGGATAGACCTTAGGAGAGAAAGCTGGATTAGAGAAATCAGTTTCAATTGGTCACTCTTCTGATTGGAGGAACCAGTTTTCATTAGGCAGCTCTCCCTGGCTGCAGCAAGAATTGGTACCCCTTCTTATATCCACATAATCATCAACTAAATCTCTCAATAAATGACAGGAAATATTGTGTACTTAGAAATTTTAAAGTAACAATTGATTGATTTAAGATTGAGTTATGGAAAATTTGGGGTCAAAATCGATTTAGATGAACATTCCAGCCTGGGTGGTAGGACAAACATTTAGTTTGGCTGGTCAAATTCCATATTGTCTGGACAATATGGCAGGACACTTAGAGAAAATTAAAATCATGCACTGGGCCAACTCATAGACTAGCACCATAGGAGCAAAAGCAAGTAGATAAAAAAAACAAAACAAAACCAAAAAAAAAAAACAATAAACCAGCAGAAACAAGCATAAAAAGTATTAAAAATGCTTAAGGATATAGGAATGGTATGCCAAGAAGTATACAACAAGATCAGATGCTTATTATATTAAAATTGCCCTATAAACCATTTGGTCTTTTTAGATTGATTTTTTTTTTTTTTGTTACTTACCTCTATCTCCCATTGCAGAAGAATATGTGTGCCTTGATGCAATAAACTGATAGAATTGAAAACAGAGGTGGAGATCAGAACCTGGATGCTATTACAATAATAAAAAGAAGGAAGTAAAATGACTTATGGACCTTTACATTGCCTATGTGGAGATCACCATTGCTGCTGAGTTATGAATTTAGCCTAAAGAATACTCACCTTCAAATAATGTCCAAACTTGAACAAACAGGTAGCAGGGACAAACAGGTAGCAGGAACAAACAGGTAGCAGGAACAAACAGGTAGCAGGAACAAACAGGTAGCAGGAACAAACAGGTAGCAGGAACAAACAGGTAGCAGGAACAAACAGGTAGCAGGAACAAACAGGTAGCAGGAACCAACTGACAGGAAACTTCCCAGTAGAGCTAATGCATATAATTATTGGGAATGATATTACCAACAGGATATAGGAACCTGTCAATCCATTAACTATGCAAAACAATGGGTAGTATGGTGGAAGCCCTAGAACTTCACTTCCTGCATTGTCTCAAGAGCCTTTACAGAAAGTTGTGTGTGTGTGTGTGTGTGTGTGTGTGTGTGTGTGTGTGTGTGTGTGTGTGTGTGTGTGTGTGTGTGTGTGTGTGTGTGTGTGTGTGTGTGTGTGTGTGTGTGTGTGTGTGTGTGTGTGTGTGTGTGTGTGTGTGTGTGTGTGTGTGTGCGCGCGCGTGCGCGTGCGCACGTGCATGCATGTGGGTGCATGCATGTGCATGCCAGCATGTGTGGGTGCATGCATGTGCATGCCAGTGTGTATGTGTGTGTGTGTGTGTGTGTGTGTGTGTGTGTGTGTGTGTGTGTGTGTGTGTGTGTGTGTGTGTGTGTGTGTGTGTGTGTGTGTGTGTGTGTGTGTGTGTGTGTGTGTGTGTGTGTGTGTGTGTGTGTGTGTGTGTGTGTGTGTGTGTGTGTGTGTGTGTGATTGTGTGTGTATAATAAAGATACATACCCAACATGCTGGCATTATGCTGAAAGCTGTGTTTGATTAATCTAGTTATTGTTCTCAAAATTTTGCTGGCATTAATGTGCCAAGGCATAGGATATCATAGATTTGGATATGCCAAGAATGTTTATGGCTTGGAAATATTTTTACCAATGGCTCTCACAAGAAGCTAAATAGTACAATACCACAGACTGTAAATATAGAGAAGATAAGAGTTCTTGATTACAACTACCATCAGCCTAACTTTTTGTAAGCATACTATAAGCCACCAGTTATCCTGCAGTTACTCCCACCCTCATCCAAAAAAATCGTCACTACATTAACAGGATAATAGAGCAACTTGTTCTGCACCAGATTAATGGCAAAAAAAAGAAGGTATTTTAACTGTGAACATGATAACATTAAATGGTCAGATCTCCTTTGCAAATCAATCTAACTACTTTAACATTGTATAGCCTCATGGGCTAGATTATTTTTATTGCCTTAATTAACCATTGGTAGTCACGAAACCAGGCAAGCCTTGGTGGTAAAAGTGGTCTCCCCAATAGCACTAACACTAGACCTTCAGAGAAATCCGAAACTATACATAAATTTACACCCATAAGTCCTTACACTAATTAAAAACATAAAATAAAAGTTGACTTAATCTCCTTCCTCATCTTAATAAGACAAACCACCAAAATTCATTTTAAATGGGCTCCAGAAGAAAGAACCCTTTCAGCAACAGGCAACAGTCCAAATTTCCATTTTCATCAAACTAGGTCTGATATGTGCACAAGTAGACTCCTTGTCCGATATAGTGCCTGTGCATATGTTCAATGTTGGCAATTTATGTTAATTTATGGCATCATGGTTTTTCGGACTGTTATTCACTAAAACCTTGCTTTACCTTCCCAATCTCATCTTATTAACTGCTTTCTTCATCCTAACAACACTAAGCCTCTGTGGTTACCCTCTCATTTAAACTCCTGGAACTCTTTTTCTCCCCCTACCAGTCTCCTGCCGGAATGTCCTTAAATTCTTTCCAAGTCATATAGTTGCCTTTTCTCCCATACACCAGACTTTAGATGCATGCTCCAAGTTTTTAAAATTTATTATTACCTTCCATGTTACCTTGCTGATAGAGCCAACTCTTATCACTATCTCTCTGCTTTTCCCTTCATTTTACCAAATGCACATTTCCCCACATCTCAATATTACATCACACATGAGTGTATGTATGGCTACACACAAGCACACACGAACACACACACCACACATACACACACCAACACATACACACACAAGGCACGTTGTAAAAGAAAAGGAGATAAGGAAAGTACAGACACAAGAGTTTCTCTAGCAGTCTATCTGGCTTCCTGGACATAACTCATGGTTTCTTGATGTCTATGGTTTGCACCACCTGGCACTATGGTGTCTGTGCTCTTGACAGTCTTCCATGACCACTATGTCATTATCCTTCTTATTGTCTCTGGCAGAGTTCACCTGGATCTCCCCTGTCAGAGATTCTTTTTCACCTTTTGTGATACTCCTCATGAACAGATGCATTAGTATTCTTTAAAATTCATTTAATGCCTTTTTACTTAGTATGAAGCAATTAAATTGGTTTTGTTGGTGATTCTTGACAAGAAGTTTCTTCACTGCCTTGCAATTTGAGAAATGCTGATCTTTTGGAAGTGGTGTTTACAGACTCTTCACCTCTCAACAATCTTTCACAGTTCTTGATAAACCTTCCTGTATGTGTCAGACATCTCTATTCTCTTGCTCTGATTCCTTTCTCTCTTATGTCATCAATAAAACTGCTCGCACTAATCTTCTTATCAATCTTTTAAATCAATGTAATAATTTGCAAGCAGGGGTGTCCAATTGTTCCTATATTGCCATAAATGGCACCAAGCAGTTTGCTCTGGCAACAACCTAATTTAAAAGTGGTCCCATGCTCTTTAAACGGCCCCATGCTCTTTAACCGGCTCCCTGACCACAAAGTTTAATGCTTGTCAATTAATAAAACAAATAAACAAAAAAAACAAAAAACAAAAACAACTTGCTACAGGGTCTCTTTGTTAAAAAAAAAAAAAAAAAAAAAAAACCAAAAAAAAAACAAAAAAAAAAACACTCTATAAGTACAAAAGCTTAAGAAGTAAATAATTAAGAAATAGATGTGCAGCTTATCCATTCACAAAATTGGTGAAATTGCACACAAGATTTGCACAAAAATAGAGCTGCACACACCAAGCTTGCTAAAAAAAATGCACAACCTTCATCATTTCATTTTTTCTTCTCTCTCTAAATTGGGTATTGCTGGAATCACCTCCATTCTATAGTTTTACCAGGGATTTATCTGGACTCCCTTAAAAAAAATATGTTGACTTCACTCCAAGGGCGGGTGGGTGGGGTCTGTGGTCTGTAGACTCATTCATGCCTTTACATATGCTGGCATTCTGCCTAGCCAGTAGAGTCACTTTAGCCAATTTGCTGATATCGGACACATAAAAATTGGTTTGAATCTAAATCTTGACTTTACAGGAACATCTTTAAAAGTATACAATATAAAAAGGGTGATTGGGAAATAGTATATCCATTCAAGTAAGTGCAGAATTATAATCTTTCAGTGAAAATAATGGTGTACTGTATTTCTATAAATTAGTGTACCAAGATATTGACTATGTGGGTGTGGTGAGCAGATGTACTGCCCACTCAATGGCTAGAGCTGCGATTGAAGTGAAGATATTACCACACTACATCACAGATAGTGAGGTATTCAGTTTATACCAGAGTTGTGCAAGTATTGTGTGGACCATGCATTTGTTTTCATGCATAAGTTGGTTGAACTGTTATCATGTCATATTTGGTGATTCAGTAACTGACCTGGTGATTGGTGACTGGTGATGCTTTACGTAAGGACTAACAGCTCCAGTTATTGGTATTAACACCTTGGTATTATCTCAGCAGCTAACTAATGTGTTATGTTATTAATTGTTTTTCAATGTAAAATAAAGGTTTCTGTGACACCACATCAGGCAGTGAATGCCACAACCTTCAAGTTTGTTTTGTTCATAAACTATTAAATATTTGAACCTTTTCATTACATTCGATGACCAAATTGTGCAATTGTAATTCATTTTCCTAATTGTTGCTCAACTTTTACTATCACCCTCTTATTTGATTACTCTTTGAAAGTTTCATGAAAATATTGTGTGCATTTCTGTTAAATATATACAAATTTTATGCTAGATAAGTTGCGGGTTCAAAATCTTTGTAGGGAACCCCCTCTGGATTGAGAAACCTTCCCCTCACATCCTAAAAAAAGAGGAAAAAATGTGTATGCAAGATAATGTTTGTAATAACTTTGTATTACCTGCACTACACAGTGAGGCATCACCTCTCTTATGTCTGCTACGTCTGTCTTGGTGGCCTTGTACACCAGGTAGAGTGGGTGCATCCACACTCCCAGTTGACCAAGAAGCCTCCAAAATTTTTGGTTTACCTTTTGACCATAGTGGCCATGCTTGGGGAGGAGGAGCCAACAAGCCAACTGGGGTGATGTGAATTATGCATGGCCCCAAGTTGCAGACAGGGCAAGGTGGGTCAGTCTCTGTATCTCCAAGCATAGAAGGGACAGTATGGTCAAATCCCATAGGTCCTGTCATTCAATAGAATAATTTGCATGAATCAAACTACTTATGTTTATACTGATTACCTTGTGCTTCTAACTGGAGTCTGCGGCTACACACCTGAGGGAAGGGGAAGGGGGAATGGTTCCAATGGACAAAGAATAGCATATCAGAATAATAAATTATTGTCAATGCTTATCCAGAATATCTTGTGCTGGCTTCTTGGGAAGAACCATTGTTGGAGCTGGGAGGAGGACTGTGGGTGATGGAGCGAGAAGGACTGTGGGTGATGAAGCAGGGACTGGTGGATCTGACAAAATATTCTTTACACTGACTTATTAAGTAGCTGTTAGGGTGGATTGGTCTCCAACCTGGCTGGTTAGCAACCATGTCAAGGCAAGGCTTATCACAGACAGTGAGGCAACCCTGAAATTTTCAACATAGCTATCAGTAAATTCATACTATATTACCATAATCCAGGCCCGTAGCCAGGAAGGGGGGGGGGGGGGGGGGGAGGGGGTGAAGGGAAAAAAAAAAAAAAAAAAAAAAAAAAAAATAATAATAATAATAATATTATTATTTCTCTCCCACCAGTACCCATGCGCACACCACCAGGAGTCAGTCAATCAGGATCCTCCCGCGTTCGGTTTTGAAGTGTATCAGATTATCTGGAGCTCCGTGCGACCGTCTACTGCTGTAGTGTGTCGCTGTGTCGCTGTGTAACTGTGAGTCAGCACCTCCTACCCTTTCCCTGAATCTCTCAACTCTCTTGTGTATTAGGTGGGAGCTAGGCTTGCTGGGAGCAAGATGTATGCTACCTGAAGTGGTGGTTTTCTCAGGTACTTCAAGCTGGAGTGTTCACTTCCAATGCAGGGGTGGCTCATGCTTCAAAATATTGAGGGGGCTCAGTTTACCTAATATAAGCGGTGAGGGGGTGGCAAGAATTATTCCCTATATACAAGCAATGCAAATACTTGATTTTTAAATGGGAGGGGGGGGGGGGGGGGGGCAAACATAAGCACTACCAAGAGTATTAGTGGGGATACTGATAATCATGAGAATTTGTTAAATCAAGTGTGAGGAAAAAACAGTTATTTAAATGCACCAAAATTCTCCCTGCATTCATCTAACACTTCCCAAGATAGTGTGGCTAATTCAATAAGATCACAGTGTTCTGCCAACTGCTTGTGTGTAAAAGTAGTATATCAACTAGCTATAACATTTCGACCATTGTTTGAGAGACCTAAGAGTATTTCTTTATTTTTAAGCTGAAATGGTTGATGTTGGTCCGTACACCATATGGACTGGTATTCATCAAAACTACTAGAGCTACCAATTGCCTGGTTTTATGTAGAACATGGAATTTCAGCTATTCTGAAAGTGGGATCTCAGATGTTAAATATCCCTTTTATCTTTATTGACTTCCTCAGTTACAGGATCAATTTCAGGCTGACCTAATCTTCAAGAATTATCTCTGGCTGAACTCTAGCACTCTGTCACTTTCCTGATGACCAAGTATCAAGCAAGCTTGCCTGTCTCATTCTCTTAGCTATTTTGTCAAAATAGACTTCCACCTGGTTCTGATTTCAGAGCAAGCTGGCAGAATGCAAGATTATTCATGATAAATACTGTTGCGGTTCATATGTGGTGGTATTGTTAAGTGTATCTACACATACAAACATTTTAGCAGATACCTGCATATGTATGTAGACACACAATTCCATATTTAAAACATGCTCACTCTCTGTCCCAGTGAGCAAGGGGGAAAAAAGGAGAGACAGAAAAGAGAAAGAGAACAGAAAGGGAGGATTGAGTTATAGCTACTTCATTCATATGTTGACATCATTGTTCAAAAAATTGGGGGAATCTGCCCCCACCTACTGAAAAGTGAGGGGGCTCAAGCCCCTCTAGCCCCCACCTTTAGCTGCCTAGTGGTTATGGTGTTGCTGATGCGAGCCATGAAACTATGTTCAGTAATTTTGGTGGCACTTGTGTCAGTGATAATCTTAGGTTGGGACCTTCTGCTGGTTATGGAGGTTTAAATCATTATGATGTAGATGGTAATGGTGGTCCTGATATTGGGACATCTAGTTAAACTTAATATGGAGACAAGGCTTGCTGGGAGAAGAGAGCAACTTCCAGAAGTGATGATCTTCTGAAGTATTTGCAGGCACAATGCCCACTGTCCATTTCTATTGTCATTAGTGATGGTATTGCTGATTACCTGTAATATATACTATTGATGGCAGTTGTGAAAATCTTAACTTGGGATCAGCTGCTAGTTGTGCAAGTTTGAACCAATTTGGTGATAATGGTGGCCATTACAGTTTATCTAAAGAAAGTTAAGATGTTGTCTTTTTTATTTTATTATGCATAATATGCCCACTACTGAAGTAATTGGTGTGGTAAATTCTTTGGATAAGATCAAATCTTAGATTTTTAAAACATTTTGTTTTTTCCAAAACTTTCCCTTTCCCCAAAACTTTCCCTTTCCCCAAGGAGTGTAATGTATAGCTGTTGCTTTCAGGTGAAATGGCTATAAAATATTCTTGGTTGGTATATATTAAGTTAGTATTGGATGGTAGGTTTTGTATTTTCTTTAGTTTGTTTGTAGAAGATAGGAATAAGTATGGAATTTTTGTCAATACACCTATTTAAAAATGGGTCAATGTGCATAACATAGTAGATAGTCATTCCTCTACTCTGTACCACCTTAATGCAATGGCAGATTCAAGTACTTTCGTCCAATCTGTGGAAAATCCACAGCACAATGTAGCTGTATGCATTAATTCTGCACTGGCTAAAGCTATTGAGGGAAATAGACACAATTTGTTGCTCTATAAGAGTGTATTTTATTTTGTGGCCAGTAAAACTTGGCACTTAGGGAAGATGGTTGACCTTGATATAATGGTAACTAGGAAAAAAGTTTTTGGCATTAAGAAGCATAACTCTGTCATAAATGCTCACCTTGAAAGACCAAAGCTAAAGAATACCACATACACATCACCCCACGTACAAAATGAAATAATTAATTTAGGTGAGAACATAATTAAAAATATTTAGTTGATAAAATAAGAATTACAAATCATTTTTTTAATAATGCTGAATGAAATAACTTCTTTTAATAAAGAAGTAATTCATTTATGTGTGCCATTTGTATATCCTGACATCAGTGAGAATTTTTTTGCAATATGCTAAATTAACTAAAGTTACTGGCTAGGTGATAGCTATTTCCATCCTCGATGGCCGGTACCAAATGGGTCTGGATGCAGAAAATGTTTGAGGACCGGTATGATGAAGCATCCAATATGTCCTATGATTGGATTGGATTGCTAATTGACTGACCATCTGCTATTCGTAAGATATAAAAAGCTATCTTCATCACAAATTTATTTCTGGCCTGGCAACACTGGTATATTCATTGTGTTTACTAGGGTAAAGATCCTTTTAATTTACTAGTAGTACATATTGTATTGAAACTAAAGAAACAGGTTTTTTTTATAACTCTACATATAGGTTAATATTTTATTAATACTAGCGAAAAACCTGCCCTACAGGCAGTTATTAGACCCACATACTCACTAAGTGTCGGCTTGAAAATATTTGGTAGACTTTTTGAAACAGAAATGAACATGTGATTAGATCAAACAGTTTTTTTTTGACTACCATTTTTAATAATTTTAGCCTTACACACTAAGAGGAAGTGGTGTGGCCAGATGGGATCCACCCCTTGTTATTCACAGAGTCAGTTTGTGTCTGTATGCCAAAGTTTTAGGCTTGTAGCTCAATTTTTTCCCCCCGGAAAGTACCTTTTTTTTTTTTTTTTTTTTGGAAGTATGGAAGAGGGGTGTGGTCACATAGACATGCTTAAAACATACCCTAGTGACACTGATCATAAATATATATGGGTTTGTGATATAACTTCAATTGTTCAAGCATGAACCCGATGACAGACAGACAGACAGACAGACAGACAGACAGACAGACAGACAGACAGACAGACAGACAGACAGACAGACAGACTATTCGTACTTTATAGTATGGATATTACATGTAGATCTATTGCAGCACATGATTTGTTTACATATTTATCTTTCTAATTAATAAAAACATCATCATTCTGATTACTCAAAAGGTCCAGTTTAATGCTGAGTCACCTTTGCGGTTCGACAGAACTCTTCTAGTAAACATTGAAGGAGGTCTGTGTCCACTGTAGTCTGCCTCAATCTATGATCCACCTCTAATGATGGTTGCCAGCTGGGATTCAACTCTGGACACTATATGCAGTGTGTGTGTGTGTGTGTGTGTGTGTGTGTGTGTGTGTGTGTGTGTGTGTGTGTGTGTGTGTGTGTGTGTGTGTGTGTGTGTGTGTGTGTGTGTGTGTGTGTGTGTGTGTGTGTGTGTGTGTGTGTGTGTGTGTGTGTGTGTGTGTGTGTGTGTGTGTGTGTGTGTGTGTGTGTGTGTGTGTGTGTGTGTGTGTGTGTGTGTGTGTGTGTGTGTGTGTGTGTGTGTGTGTGTGTGTGTGTGTGTGTGTGTGTGTGTGTGTGTGTGTGTGTGTGTGTGTGTGTGTGTGTGTGTGTGTGTGTGTGTGTGTGTGTGTGTGTGTGTGTGTGTGTGTGTGTGTGTGTGTGTGTGTGTGTGTGTGTGTGTGTGTGTGTGTGTGTGTGTGTGTGTGTGTGTGTGTGTGTGTGTGTGTGTGTGTGTGTGTGTGTGTGTGTGTGTGTGTGTGTGTGTGTGTGTGTGTGTGTGTGTGTGTGTGTGTGTGTGTGTGTGTGTGTGTGTGTGTGTGTGTGTGTGTGTGTGTGTGTGTGTGTGTGTGTGTGTGTGTGTGTGTGTGTGTGTGTGTGTGTGTGTGTGTGTGTGTGTGTGTGTGTGTGTGTGTGTGTGTGTGTGTGTGTGTGTGTGTGTGTGTGTGTGTGTGTGTGTGTGTGTGTGTGTGTGTGTGTGTGTGTGTGTGTGTGTGTGTGTGTGTGTGTGTGTGTGTGTGTGTGTGTGTGTGTGTGTGTGTGTGTGTGTGTGTGTGTGTGTGTGTGTGTGTGTGTGTGTGTGTGTGTGTGTGTGTGTGTGTGTGTGTGTGTGTGTGTGTGTGTGTGTGTGTGTGTGTGTGTGTGTGTGTGTGTGTGTGTGTGTGTGTGTGTGTGTGTGTGTGTGCGTGCGTGCGTGCGTGCGTGCGTGCGTGCGTGCGTGCGTGCGTGCGTGCGTGCGTGAATTTATTACATTATGTAGGACTGTTTTGCCATTATGCATGGCTATATTTTTAATCATATTTGGTGAACTTTGTATGGTACTTCACAATAATGCTTGAGAATGTTGGACACTTGAACATGCCATGAAGCATACATTGAAAAGTATTTGAACTATGCTTTCATTTGGCAATAAGATTAAGGGTAGGGGTGAGTGACAACAAAATGACAGTATATATATATATATATATTAGATATATATATATTAGATATATCATGAATAATTAATGAGAATTAGGTTATTATCATCCACCCCCTCCCCCCCCCCCTGTAACCTGACCATGGTAGAAGTCAAAGGTGGTTAGCTGGAACATAAAATGCATCCATGGGATGAAATGGTACTGATATTCTAATCCCCTCTTTCATAGTGCTAAGTGGATTTCTCTGGTGGGCAATGACTTGAGCAGAGGGGTACCACTGTTTATGAAGGAGGACCATTTTTTATATGGTATGTGGGAAGGGGGTCAATTTTTAATTATTAATGGCACTACCAACCTAGAATTTTATTCAACATTGGGATAACAACCATTGGTAAGGACATCCCCCCAAATGCTAGGCTCTCATTGGTGCTGCCTAGCTGCAACTGCTGGGACTAATTTAAAATGAAAATTGTCTGGGGTCAAAATTATAAGCACTTTGGCCCAGCTGCAACCTGGTAAGTGCTGCTATAGCCCAGCCATAACTGCTGCAGTGAGGTAAATAAAAGTTAAAAAAGAAGAAAAAAAATTGAATGTTTTTTTGCTCTTTTTAAACTTGAGATAGAGCTAATTATATATTAGCTATATCTCAAGTCACTATTTGAAAGCACAAGTTTGGTATATATATATATATATATTTTTTTTTTCCTATTATTCAGAAATACACATAGCCCATCTAATTATGAATAAGACTTGCATTACTGACTTAGGGGCATATAATTCATTAGTTGAACCATCTGGTTTTATTGGGGGAGCTATTTAGAAAAAAAAAGTTTAATTTTTGCTTAGGTTGCTCAACCTGAGGGAGGTGTAGACTTCTGAGATAAGCCATTTAGGTGCATGGCACTCATTCCAATGCAGTAGCATATCGTACATCATACATTTTATTAATACCTGTGTTCCACTGCTCCTATAATTCGAGCAGTCCATTAACTTCAGTGTTTCCTTGGTGAGTAAGAGTCACGCTAATGGATAAATTTTGTATAGAGTGGTGTATTACCTCTGGTGGGAGAAGTGTATAAAACTTTCTATGAGCCTGAACAATTCTGAAGCAAAATATGCACTAACAATGGACTTCCTCTTTGTGATTAAATTAGTTTCTCTGCTGGTACTAGCAAGTGCACAAGAACCACAGGATCAACCTCAATTATGTATGTATATTTATGTAAAAATAAATTATATATGTAAATGTTAACCATATAATGTATAATATATTACCTAATCTTTATGCTGTGTATATATTTGTCTACTAGATTCAATAAAGGTTTCTCTCTAGCTGTATACAGCTTTGTTTTCTGTTTGTACTACCAAAAATTAGATGGTTAGTGTTTCATTATTTAATATGATTATTTACTTGTTTAATATATAGCTATTAATATTTATTATGAATTATAATTAGCATTTAAAAAAAAATTGTTATTTGATGTTGCAATTACAATAGTAGGAAATTCCCATTGCTTTTGTATGGTGGACTACTAGGAGAAGGTATAGTTCCAGCAGGAGGTCGTGTCTTATTATCTCTCCCTGAATCTTACCCATACTTAGGATGTCTAAATAATGTTCTCATGGTAAGAAACAGTAATATACTAATTACCCCTTGCTCTCCCTACCTATGATAACTTTAGTGATCACTGAACTAGCTATTGATGTTCTCTTCAGTGTAAGCCAAAATAATACTGAATGAAGGTGTATCATTTAGTGGGTGTTGACAAAATATTTCTTTTTTTTTTTAAATTCTCATGGACAGATCAATCATGGAGAATTTTTGAATTTTGGTGCTACTCCTGGTCCATATGGGTTTAGACTATTTGGGGGTGCAGTAGACAACAGAAGAACTGGACGAATATATTATGGCATAAGGACATCAACTATACAAGCTACAAATTTCCAGTGTCTTATATTAAGTGCTTTTAACATATCCGGGTTTGACCATATTCAAATAGTGGTGATAACCTATGATAGGTTACCACATATAAGAGGAATTGATGATTCTGCTGTAAGTCATAAAACAAATTGATATTTATTACTTATAACAACTGTGTTCAAGATACACTTTTTGAATAAATTATATCTTAATAATCTTATGTAGTTAACATTCCAATATGTTCCTTGCAGATATATAACAATAACAATATATGAAGTAGATAGATAGATAGATAGATAGATAGATAGATAGATAGATAAATATATAGACAGACAGACAGACAGATAGACAGACAGACAAACAGACAGACAGATAGATAGATAGATAGATAGAGAGAGAGTGACATAACTTGGGACAGGTACTATATTCCTTGTAGCACATCATCTAGATAACTTAATATCCTGAATCTTATAATAATAGAGCTAAAAATATTTGTATGTGTATATATGTATATGCACATGTAAATGTATATATATGCATATGTAAATGTATATGTATATGTATACATATATACATATATACATATATATACATATATACCTCCACCCCCAATATAAACCAAACTAGCAAATCTCAGAAACAGAGGAAAGAACAAAAGTATGTAAGAGTTTAAAAGCTGTATCAATTTCTATCACCATTTCTGACTTGACAGACAACTTTATTAGTGCAGCTGAACTGAGGTAAAATATAGCATTTTGAAAGAAAGGAAGTTCCTCTTCAATTACTCCAAATTTGAGAGAGAGATGGTCACACCAGAATTCCTAGTGGTAGAGTATTAAAAAGAAAAAGATCTAGGGCTAGCTAACCCCAGATCGTCTGAAATTTATTCCCTCCTCCCCACATCTGTAATATTTTCTGAACCACCACTATAATTATTCCATGCTTGATCAATAACGATTACGTTGCAGTAATCCTCTTGGTTGTAGGTCACATTATATATATATATTTTTTATCAGACTGAGCGATGAAAGTTTTAGTATTCTGTCCCAAACTTTTCTGCCAAGACCATGCTTTTCTTAGAAATCACTGGAAGCTGCTTCACAAAATTTGCATGCTGACTGAGATAGTCTAGAAGCACAATGTTACGTGGGCCTAACTCCCTCCCACTTGGGTGTCATGATAAAGACCATTTTTGGCACTTTTGGGGTGTAATGCCCACATGGAGAAGTATGACTCAGCTCTAAACCAGCTGCTAGACTAAAAATTCTTATCTGCCAAGATTCATAAAAATATTTCCAACCATTTTGTTATTGATTGCCAATATTCATTTGGGAATGAAGGCCAAATTTCACTACCCTCATGAAGTTAAACATTTTACTTGATGATATCTTATAATCATGATGCAACCTCCCAGAATTTTGGTCCAATTGGATTAAAACTTTCAGGAAATCATAGTTTCATTTCAGGACATGTAAGCATTTGAAGAAAAAAACAACCCCATTGGAGAACCCCCATGAGCTATTAGAGCTTTTCTCCCACAAAATTGCACCACATGACATATTAGATCTAGCACCCTCCTCTTCCAATGGCCGAAGGGAGGGGTTATCCTCCAAGCTTTTTATGGTTTGGTTTTTGCTTTTCTTTTTTCTTTTTTTGGAGGGGAGGGGGGGGGGGGGAGTTGGGGCTAAGCAATTAGAAAAATTTTGCACGTAGGATGGGGTTTGTTTTTTGTTTTTTTTTTGGTGCCAGTTCTTATTAATAAACTTAACTTGTGAAAACCAAACCAGAAGCAGTACAGGTACAGAGGCAAGAATCTTCTTGGATGGAATTATTGCCAGGTCGTGGGCATAAGTCTTGACTCCTTCCATCCTGAGGGGGTGGGGTTGGTACTTTTGTTAGGGACCAAAAGTTCTTTAAAAGCTCATTTCTTTCTTTCAGGGATTGTTATTAATTCGTAATATATATATATATATATATATATATATATATATATATATCACACAGCGTATTTGTAGTTTCCTTGATCTTACAGGCATATATTTTTTATAGTTATTTCAATTTTCAATTATACATATAGTAAAACACTTATGAAGTGCTAATGGCCTCGGATGGAATTCGAACATTTGTAATATTCTCCTATGGAGACATCAGCTGGGGTGCTGGGTCACTTGCTGGAATCATCTCTAATGAAACACAATTCTTTCTTCCTGGAAGTGGGACTGAAGCCATTCAGAATGTAACTACTATCAGCAATGTGGGGCTTCCAGGTCTGCATATCTACAGAGTGGACCAAAATAATATAATAGAGCCCAACTTCATATCACTAAGTAAGTATTTATCATTTATGGACATACGTACTATTAATACAAAATTATTGTCATCTGATTAAGCTCACTGCACTTTCTATAATGATATTTTTGACTCCATCTCTCGTTCATGCTTTGACAATGATGAAATCATGGAATTAATCATCGGGTGTTGGTTGATATAACATGATGTTTTATATAATGTCTGCTCTAGTGCTGTGAACTGGAGGTTGTTTACTGGTTCACTGCCACTCCCACCACATTGTGGAGGAATTATGGGGAGGGGGTGTCCTCAGTGAGTGAAATGTACAGCTATTAGTACAGTTCAATCATTAAAAATATGAATTTATTTTACGTACATATAATTTGTGCTAACTCCCTGTGTGCCTGCCTGCCAGCTGGCCAGCCTGCATAATTGCGTAACTGCAGAAAAAATTATTTAAACAATGGGTCCTGTGTCTGCCATTCAAGTAATATTCTGCTCCCTGCATTTTCCTGTCCTTTCAGAGGGCAGATATAATATAAATTTTTTAAAAATAAATCACTCTCCCCTAAAAAAAATAAATTAATAATGAAGAAAATGAAATTCACCCGAGTGCTGTAACTTCCACTTTTTTATTATGTGAGTAGATTATTTTTGCATAGTTTAAGAAATACATATAACCATATGAACCAGGAATAGGGACCATGCATGGTCAAATGAGGAGTAATTGCACAGAAAAGGGGAGGATCAGACCTGAGGGAACCTTGTGAAATAGAAAATACATGATTATACAAAAAAAAATACAATAGCGGAAAAAAGTGTAAATAGACACTTATTTTTACCAATTTGACATTTTATGCAAGTTAAATAAAGTAACAAACCAAAAAAAAACACAACAAAAACTGGACTGGAAATTTCCAGCAAAAATCCATTCGCTTATGACTTAATGTTCCACTGGAAAAAAAAGATGAAGGAAAGAAAAAAATAGAAGGAATCAAAGATAGAAGGAAAAAAATACGGAAGGAAAAAAAAAGAAGAGGAAAAGTGATAAAGGAAAAAAAGTTTGAAGGATAAACTAAAGGTAGGGGGAAAAAATAAGAAAGGAAAAGGGAGAAAAAAGGGAAGGGAGAATGAAGAATAAGAATTAAAAGGAAAAACAACCATGACCAGGAATGTATTTGTTTGCTTATTTGTAGCTCAATCTCTCTGAACTAAAACTGAAGAATCAAATCACATAAACTGCCTTTACTCCATTACAGTGTGATTTCAGCCCACTATGCAAGCCATTGCCTGTTAAACATTAATATTAATTAAGAAGAGTAGATAAACATATTGATTGATTAATATGTAGCATATGTGAGCAGTGAATCTTTTTTAATACTTTATTTCATCATAATGTTGACATTCACTATATGCTGCAAGTTTCATAATTTTGTTAATACTTTTCTTACTTACATCATACAGCTGGTGAAAGTTTGCAACCACGAAATGAAATAGATGTGACCAATTCCACTGGACAAGTCAGTGTTGTATT
>OZ017780.1:4839283-4965498 GCA_963969325.1 Lycopodina hypogea | reverse complement strand
GTTTCTAGGTAAAGTGTTTATCTTAATAACATTTAAAATATTTTTAGCCTAACATGGCCACAGTAAGAACTGTAGCAGGATGACCCAAAGTGTTTGGACTATAATCTATACAGGATTCATTTGCCCTGAAAGGCTCAATATCATTTTGTACTGTGATTAAACAGAAAGCAGATTCACAAAAATACTCAATCTATTTTTTATCCTTACACACCCAAGAGGAAGTGGTGTGGCAAGATGGGATACACTCTATATTACTCACAGAGTGAAGTTGTGTACTTATGTTAAATTTCATGTATGTGGGTATAAAGGTTTGTTTGACCATAAGTACCACTTTTCCTTTTTTTATGGCATGACTCAAACATAGGAAAGGGTAAATATGACAAGGAGGATTTATATGTCCGCCCAGAGGGAAACTTGATATCGTATCTCTATAATACACAAACAAGATTCTTAGTGTACAGATAAACTATAGATCTCCATATGACCATATAAATTATAATGATTACATCAAAATTATATTAACATGACAGGTGTGTTCTGGTTTATCAGGTCATGTTGAGCCAGAAAAACATACATTAGATGGCACTACTATACAATGAATATGGTGTGTAGTGCCCTTCTTAGCTAAAGTGTCTTCATATCTATCAATATATGTTATAGGCTAGATTTGTAGATATATGACATTAGACTAAGGATGTTAGTTAGTATTTTGATGTGATTCAGTTGCCCATTTCTCTATACACCAACCAATTTCATTCTATTCCAACTGAGATAATTTTAACATTTCCTATTAGAGTTTTGATAGCTTAAAAAAACTTACCATGAATCACAAGTTTTAGAAATAACTAAATCACTATTATTTTCTATAGCTTTCTGTAAGCAAATAATGTATAGTTATATATAACAATTAATATTCATTTAGTATGCATTTGACCAATTATCTTCTACTGGTAATAGTCTGTCACAGTGCAGCCTCTATTATAAATACTTAAATGGTGTAATAGTGCTATAAAGTCCATGTATATTGATGAATCTACACTCACAAGTGACCACAATGACAAGCCTAAGGTGTAAAGGTTCATAAACTTACATTAATAATTCATTACTGCAGTGCTTCTTCTTCTTCTTCTTCTTCTTCTTCTTCTTCTTCTTCTTCTTCTTCTTCTTCTTCTTCTTCTTCTTCTTCTTCTTCTTCTTCTTCTTCTTCTTCTTCTTCTTCTTGGGTTGTGTGTGGTGGCTGAGTAGTTATGCTCTTGGACTAACAACCCATGGGTTGTGAATTCAAACCCAGCACTGATCAGAAATTTTTCCTGTCTTTCAACATCTTCCCACACTAGTCCACCAGCTCATGGTGAGTCCTGGACAACTGACACATAGTCAGGCTAAAGTCAACAAATTCAGAAGAAATTCTCATAGGGCTAGTGCAGTGCTGTAATGTTGCAAGTAAATTATCTAATTTCAGTATATCTCCACCTCCATGTTGGCACTAAATAATGGGTGTGGTCTGATAATTTAATGATGACAGATAATAATTATGACTAAGCTTTTTAGGAATAAAATATTAGATATATTGTAAAAAATTTTTTTTTTATATTAGCATGTGAATCTATTTCAGACAAGGTGGTGCCAGAGGACCAGCTTTGTGGGTCCAGCTCATTGGTGATAAATCATTGCAGTGCATCTTACAGCCTGTTAGCAACCCAAAATTATTCATGTTGAGATCCAATCTGAAAAATGCTTTAGACAAGCTGATTTGAATAATTTTTGGTGGGTATGGGAGTAAAACTTTATTTAAAATAGAACAAGTGGAATTGAGGTTGGGGAAATCTCTTTTATGGTGGTTAAAAGATCACTGATCTCACTTAAAAAAATGAAGTCATATTCTGTAACTAACAACCAAACATTGCAGTTTTAATATCAAAATTAAGCACTCAATGATGTCAACAAAACTTCCATTATTTAATTTGTGTACTTATTTAATTTCATCATCATTGTTATTATTAATATTTTCATTACAATTATTGTGATTATTATTGATATTATAATTACTAGTGTGTATAACTACTGGACTGCTAGCTAGGCCTACCTTTGGTGGGCTGTAGTGATAGGAGGGCAATGGCCTTTTTAAAAGGAATTAAAGTTTAAGAGGTTTGGGCACAGTGTTGTTGACCTCAGTTAGAGTGTGTTTATATCAATGTGGTTGGTACAACTCCCACATTACTCATGTAGTCCCTCCTCCTCCTCCTCCTCCTCCTCCCCCCCCCCCCCCCCCCCCCCCCCCCACCCTCACCATGAAAAGTTCATAAAACCTACACTAATAGGTCAAGGGTTCCACTTTTTTAAAAAAAAGGGAAAAGTTGGTAATTATCCCATGGGCACAAGATCCCTGTGATGAAGTCAAGAGAAAAGAAACTATAGGAACCTTTTAGTGGTGTTATTATTAGGAATATTATTAGAATTTACTATTGATTGTATCAGTCATGTCAGTTATGCGTTTTTATGGATATAAGGGGTTGGTTGTATTATTGTTGATTGTTGTAAGGGGCAGGTTGTATCATTATTAATTGTAGTTGATTAGCTGAAATAGGGGAATATGGTTGGTTGATGGTGGGAGGACTGTTGCACATTATGTACATATATGGTGACTTGTGTTCAGATTTTCATATGTGATGCTGATTTTCTTGAACCTTGTTGAAACTGAATTGATATGGGAGGAAAATAAAAGGTGTCACTGAAGAAGGGTTTGTGACAATCTCCCACAAAAATTTTGGTGAACTTTCCCTTTTTCCAGTGGGAGGAGTTCACACACATGCAAGCACACACACAAATGCACACAATCACACATACAAACACACATACACACTAACATTTTGACTAATGTATGGGTAGTATGTGAGATTAATGTTGGGTACCACTTTTTTTTGTAAATCAGAGTTAGCACTTTAAGCTAATTATTTCGGCTATGAGCGTAATCTGCCCTGTTTGTATACTTATATTTTCTACTTCTTGGTCAGAGTTCAACAAGGTTATGGCATTCCTTGTTAGTATATTTAAACCTCTTTCTTTGAATGTTGCCTGATTAGTATCTATTCATCATAGAATTACTACTACATTGTTAGTTCAACCAACTGAACTTATATATTAATGAAACTGTTATCTTCTCTGCACACAGATGTTCAACTGTAACAGTCCATTCAAGCAAAGTGCATTACCCACAAGATAATCACATAGTTCACTAGATTGCACAAAATGTTAACACAAAATTTTTCACAAAAATACATCTAGAGTTACAACAATTATTAACCTTCCACAATTACAGACTTAATTACAAGTTTACAGGTATTATACCAAAATCTTTTGTATTTACAGATACAAAGATATAAGTTGATATGTGATTAAAAGAAAGATATTTTTCTGTCAAGCAATCATAAAATTGCATAAGTATAACAGAAAAATTGATCCCACAAAAAGGGAATTAATATTCAGTATAGCACTGCCACTCCCACTCACATCAGTGCTATTATCAGATTCTCCTTCCTTGGAAGTCGGAGGATTTATTTCATTTGTCATATCTGTTGTATGCATAATACAAGTAATGAGAGTACTTTATTAAATCAAGTGAAGATAATTTAAGCACTACAGACAATATTAGTTAAGCGTTAATAACAGAACTAGAGACACCCACCATGCCCAACAGTTAGAATCCATTTACACCATGATTTCTGACTTATCAAGTCTCTAGTGAATATTTGAAATATTCTGAATTTTTTTTTTTACATATTTAATGTGTTGAAGGAAAAATACATTACCTGATATTATTCAGAGAAAATTTAATTGACCATCAATATTCTTCTTCATGCACCAGGGAACAATACCTCTACCTTAATTAATTACACTACATTTTTGTATCTATGCATTTCCACTCATTAAGGGAACATCCTCCTGGTGACTCCTCCACAACAAAAGTGGGAATGCCATGAACCAGCCAACAACCTCCAGTAAACATTACTAGTGCAGTAATCATGCAAACACTTTACCTTATGGATTCTTCCATGGCATATTTTTGTCAAGGCATGAACAAGAATTTCAGTAAAAATATTACTATTGGACTGAATAAATTTAATCAAATGATAATTGGGTATTATTAGCCAACTCCTTAAGAAATGATAATAATTATCTACCTGGACTTATGAATATGGGGTCAAATATGTCCCTATCATTTTGATCTATTCTGTAGGCAGAGAGACGTGGAATCCCCACATTGCTTGTGAGGTTTTCCCGAAGGGCTCGAACACCACTATCAGAAAGAGACGAGCCAAAAATAAGCATTGCCCCAGCACCCCATTGCAGGTCTCCTTCATAGGAGACCATTCCAAATGATTGCTCTCCATTAGTGACCAGTACCAATTGATAAGTGTTAGTCTACAAGGATTGAAAATAGAATAATTGAAAATATATCTGTTAGATCAAGTAAACTACAAACACACAGTGTGACCATATGTAGGCCAGTTGACAAGGTTTAAATTGTATGAACATCAGAATTTTTGGAATAGACACTGAGGTTAGTACACTCTTTATACTGCTTGATACAATTAAGATGATGGTTTCATCCTACAGCCAGCTGGAGATACACTCTCATACATCCTCTGGGGCATTTAGTGTATTAAATTTTATTTTTTATTTCAAGTTAAGAGTTATCCTTTGGAAACTATTTGAAAGTTGTATATATTTCACTCAGGGAAGAAGGATGTAGTATTCTATTAAAGTTAAAATATTATGCAATTATCCATGTAGTTTCATGCCTTTTCTCTATATTTACATGTATTTAAATTGTTTGCTAGGCCCATTACGTTATTATATAGTATAACTTATAACCTGCATATATCCACAGGCTTTCAGCTAAGGTGAATTAAATAGCTTTAACTAAGTGGTTTCAGAGGAGATAGCTTCCGACAGACAAATAGACAGACAGATCTTTCTCTCATTAATATTTTATTGTTATATATACATACATACACACAAAAAATTGAAATGCTGGTCATGCAAGATTCATTAAATAAAAATGACAAGCAATTCGAGCAATAATCGTTATTATCAGTAAATATAAACAAATTTGACAACTTACTAGGGATTCTGAGAAAAAAATGCTTGGTATCTCAATTAATGTTATCACTGCCACTACGGTAGGTTCAAAATTTGATATGTTAAAATAGATATATATAAATCTTTCAAGATCTGTGATAGATTCATCTGCATTGAGTATTCTGAAGTACACTAGTCCACCTATGTCGGCGCTTGGAGTACCCCCAAATGGTGATATGGTTGTTGTACCAACCAGCACAAATCCTAAGTAATCAATCTGTTTATGAAAAGAAATATAGTACATTAATTCATTACAAAGTCGACGTAATGTCGTGCATTAATTCAGAACTAGTTGCTGAAGTTAACATCTCCAAATAACTGCAATAACTAGCTACAGTGCTCATTATAATAGGTGTATAAATGGAGGGAGGATAAAGAATCAGTATGTTACTGATTATACTGAGATTTCAGTTTGATTCCTTCCTAAGAATGGGAACACAGAAGGTAGAGTCATTTGAAATGCTATTCTTATAAACACTGTCCTGTTGATGAGTGCAGTTATTTCAGTGTCTCCATATTCTGGGCCATACATAACCAATGGAAAGTCTCCTAGTTGGACATAAATATACATATAACAAGTCAATCTGTATTCATAAAGATGTTCACTGTTGTATATCATTGTGGTAATCAATTCTCTGAATTATTATTGTTAGTGTCTGTTCATTGCTTCATTTTTTGAAATTTATATTCTTGCTAAGACTGTCACAGGGAGAGTCAAAATAATATCATAAACCATATTCATATCAAAGATTATTATTACAATTAGTGGTCACTATTACTGATCCCATCCAAGTGGTTCATTATCCAATGGAACCTACGAACTCCATAGAGGTGTGTAGTGTTTCACCATGAAGGCTTTCCCTTATGTTTTGTGTACCCACCATTATATTTTCAAACTTTAACTAGGCTTGTTGTCAAAAAGCTGGTACCAAACATCTGGTAGAACACCAGAATTACTGGACAAGGGAATAGAGTAGCTGGTTTTTATACCCAATGACCATCAATAAATCCCAGGGATAATGATGGTGGGGCTGAGGTGCAACTAATTGTCTACATTTTTCCCATTGCCAATTTAATTCTTACTATATACTAATGTGTTGCTATTTAAATGATAATCTGTATTCTTACATCCTGGAGGAAAAAAACCCAGGAGGAACTATGATAATTCTTTTTATTTCCATTTTCGATGTATTAGGATTTTTTTTAGTGTTTCTCAGAATTTCTATTTTGTGTGAGTCAGAATTAATAGTTACAGTTTGTCTGAGCGCTGGTATACTGCTGACATGTTAATCAGGACATATTTATTGAAAGGATATGATTATTTTCAGAAATTATAATTTTGTTTCTTAATGCTAGTTAATTCATCACAGTTTTATTATATGGGCAATGTATAATGATATCTTATACATTATTTTATATTGCAAACAATATGTATCTTTAGTTTGTGTAGCTGTATTAAAATTGCAATAGTGAGCACATACTTAGAAAATACTTCAGACACCAAATGAGGCAGAGTCACACTTGATATTTTATTTGTCTCATTTGGAACACTTTGATCTTGTAGATAGTTTATGGCACTTGGAATGAGGCTCATGCTAACCATACAGAACATACCCATTTTATTTATAAATACATAGCAGTTCTTGTTGTGTTATGAGGCTTTATCTTCACCAAAAAAAAATTCAAGTCAAAAAATTTAATATAGAAGAACCAGCAATCAAAAGTATACATTTGATAGTCAACTGATGCTCATGCATGTATATTGAATTTACCTTTAAATCTGAAGCTTGGATCTATTATGCTCTCTTGATCCACTCTGTAGGCATATATTCCTGGGTCACCCACATTGCTGGATGTTTCTATATCCAGAATGGCTAGAGGTCTACTTCCTGGTCCAGGAACCATGAATTTAGTCTTTGGAGAGATAAAACCAACAAAACTTTCATTTCCCCACTGGGTGTCTCCATAGGAGAATAGTACAAATGATTCCTCCTCATGAGTGACCACTACCATTTGATATGTGTTGGTCTGGAAATACATTTCAATAAGAAATAATTTGGAAATACTTAATTGATGAAGACAAACTGACACATACATATGCTTGCTGACCAATATATTATGTGAAAGAAGGGGAAATCAATATATTTTGGAATGGATTTAGGCTAGTCAAATCAGATAATTATATCATTGAAAGCAAATCTTGGGAGCAGTCTCATATATTAACCTATGTTTAGTAATTCACTTTATTGGATTAAACTCTCAAAGTTAAGTAAAGTTATAATTTCTTCAGAGTATATAGGAAAGTTATATATATATTTTTTTATTCAAGAAGGTATAATGTGTCACTCTTTTGAAGACAGTAATGCAGAGAGAAATAATTCAGAAAATTTAGAATATACAAGAAGGAAATATTGAAACATATATGGTCAGAATTATTCAAAATAGTATCACGATCTTTCAATATTTTCTAAAAAAGTAAATATTCACAAAATATATGGAAATAATGGTCACATAGGATTATAATAAACATAATTTATATATAAAAATGAAGCTACTGTATAAACTGTAGCATTAGACAATCAAAATATGGTTTGATGACTTACAATAGAAGGATCACCTGAGCCAATTTGTGGTATCTTATAAAAGGTTATCACTATTAAAAGCCTAAATTCAGAATTTGGTCGATCAAAATTTCTTGACAGAATTCCTCTAAGGTTTTTAGTTCTATCACGGGCATTGAGTCTCCTGTAATACACTGTTCCTGTTCTGGTAGTGTCTACGGAATCCCCAAGTGGAAATATTTGATATCCTACGCTGACATTCACAGTTCCTCCATTTCTTAACTGCTCATAATGACAACAAAAATGTATTACTTTATTGTAAACATTCACTAAATTCATGTGCATACATTCAGTGATAGTCCCTGTGAGTAACAATTGGACAGAAATGCAATAGAATGGATAGAGTGCTAACTCTATTAGCTTCAAAACTGTGGAGGGGAAATAATAAATATCTTACTGCTTCTAACCATGATTCCTGTTGTAGCTTTTCCTAAGAGAGTGAACCCATAAGGAAGACATAATAAAGAGTTAGCCATTGCAGAGACTGTAAAATCTCCATGTTCTGGGCCATAAAAAACCAGTGGAAACTCTCCTATTACGACATGAAGAATTATTGTAAGTGAATTATGAGTCATCTATAATTTAAAATTGTAGTCTATGTAGTCTTTAAATTTCTTTTATTGTTAAGTCTATATGTTTGGAATCAGTGTGATCATGAGAAGGTTTTGGTGACTATAGCTGGCTATACCTATCAGTGTGTGTGTGTCACTTTCACACGCATATAAAAAAATATTGTACTTATGCCAGTGCAAACAAATTATTGACCAACAGACTTGAAACTTTGACAACTAGGAGTAATATATGCAGGGTTCCTTCAACACCTTTTCTGGGTATGTCAGGGAAAATATAGTTTCTATATATGTGTGTATGATGCTTACGTGTATGTACTTTCTCACTGAACTGCTATAACAAATGAAACCCTATCATCAGAATAAACACATACTATATAAATGAAGGATTCAGCCAAAATGAATGACCTTGACACACGTTTTCCAGAGGGTGTGGGAGGCTAAAAATATCAAAAATAGTGCTTAAGACAACCGCTTCTTCCCTGAGATCTAAAACTTGGCATGCACACCCAAGTATTGTTCTTGGAGGGACAAAGTTTGGGCCCCATTTGTCTACACCAGGGGTGGTGGCAGCACTTTCAAGTTGGTCAGGCCATTTATTAAAAGAGTAAAAAAAAATTATCTCCTCCCCTCTACTAGACAATGACAAAATGAAAATCATTTTATCATGTTAATTCAATTAATTACATACCATGTAAGGTGTTAATCCGATGTGCCAAAAAATCTCCATCTGTTTCACTAGTACTTATATATCATTGCCTACCGATTCTAATCTTGTTTGTAAGTTAACTTCTTGTCCATGTATATGACCATTAGATGATTCAAGCCAAGGATGTATTTAGATGAAGGAGACAGAGTGGGCATATGACCCCCTAATATGTGTGTGTGCGTGCATGTGCATGCGTGTGGTGTGCTTGATGTATGTGTGTATGTCTTCATCTTTTGTATGCAATATCTTCAGACTGGATGTGTTGGTAGCATTTGAGCAGCCACTTTTTTGTCAACTCGTCCAATCTAGTAGACCACATAGTCCATGCGGTGGCTGGTACATGGGGCATGTACACAAGATATTGTCTAGAGTTTGCTCCTCTGTGCCGCACTCACAGGTTGCACTGTGTGGTAGTCCTTATTTGTGTATGTATATTTTGAATCTTCCCACCTTTGTGTGCAAGAGATTGAGGCACATCCATGCCAACCTGGGTAAATCCAGGCCAGCAGGTCTTGGCTGAGGGGTGGAAAAGTGGAGGGGCAGTGGAGTGGTCATTGACTTCCAATCATTTCTCAACTTTTCTGTTTTCCATTGAACTGCACCGAGTTGGTTCTTCTGCATGGTCTTCTTGAGGAATTGTAGTGCAGCTGGCACCAATGGGCATCTAGACTTCAGCCATTGATGTCTTATGCGGAGGACTCTGAGACCAGTCAATGTAATACAGGGGTGGTCCCAGGATTTCAAAAGGGGTAGTTATATTTTATTTACAAACTAAAACCAGACCCATTGTGTGAAACCACACCCTTTACAAACTCGCAGTTAAAAAGGGGGGGGGGAGAGGGGACAAGAAAAAACAACAACAAAAACACAAACTTCTGGAGCTGTTCCAGCTTCTTTCCATAATCAAGTCACCTACTAGTCTATATTATTGTTTTTATCAGCATAAATAATAATAGAGATTGGCAAATTATCTAAACAATTACTGTTGCTCCTGATACTAGGATGTCTCTAATATTCTTTTAAGGTGTTGAATTAAAAAAAAGGTATTGGTGAATCCTAGCTGATGATGTGTTTCACATGTTCATTGTTAGTAGCAGAAAGTGTACAGGGTATAGTAGGAAATACTTCATGTTAGGGAAATGTCCATCATCACAAGTGTACACACCTACAAACAACAAAACCTGCTCATTTATGTTTGAAAATAAAAGGTGTAATAAATGTTTGTAAATAAATCCTATTTTATCCTAGTTAACAGCTTGTCAGGAAAACCTACCCTGACTGTAGCTAAAAATGAAATCTGCCCCTATAAGCAATTAGAGGTCTTGCAGTCCTTGGAAGAACTCATCACAAGAAAACCACCAGACCAAGATTCCTTTCAAGTTTCACCACAAGTGGTCAGGACACCAAAACAGAGCTACCCATCTAATTTTACAGAGAATTGTCTAGAAGAAGTGATGATATTGGGAACTGAGCTGAAGCAAACTTATTGGTCCACATCTCAGAGCATGGAAGGGCTGAGGGAGAGAAGATAAATAGCAAGAATTACAACTGAACACTAATTGAATTGAATTTCTTTTGTGTATATTAGTTTGAGACTAATACTCTATCGAGTATATTATTAGATCTTATCTGCTAATTTATTTGTCATTAAGGTTGTTTAACCACACTTTCAATTGTTGCTCTTAGTGAGTGGGAATACTATTTGTGGGAGACCAATTTTGGTCTATCCAGAAGTTTGTTGGATGCTGTCTGTAGGTGATAACAGAATAATTTGTCTGACAGTGGTGGCAGCGGTGGGATCCAATACTGTTGAGATCTTGACTGTGTTCACAGTTAGTGAATCACATACATTGAGATCCCAAACCTACCTAGTACAGGAGTTTAGTTAAGTTGTTTAGTGAAAAAGTCCAGCATTAGCTTGAGAGCTTGAGTTTTGTTAAGTTAAGTTATTGAGCATTCTCTTCTATTCACGTCAGAACCAATAGAGTGTCACTTAAGGAGTCATGCAGAACACCAAGAAGGTACTTCCGAGTTGGAATCTCCATTGGACCAATTCATGGCTCAATGGCTTCTGGTAGACCAGCGTAGAGTTGAGCACAATGAGAAGAAACATGAGGAGCAGCAAAGGAGACATCAGGAGGATCATCAACAAATTGCAAATCAGCAAGAACAGATATTGCAAATTATCCAGAGACCACAGATGACAGAACACCCCATTCCCCAATACCCAAACTCACCTTGCAGAAATTTCAGGAAGGTGTGGATGATATGGGAGTCTTCCTGGAAAATTTTGAGATGACAGCACGGACAGCAGGTTGGCAAGAGGAATGGTGGCCAGCTTACAAAGTTCCCTGTTAGGAGCAGGGATGGCTGCAGTATTATCTCTCTCTGCTGTAGACCAAGTTGACTACCAAGTGGTCAAGGACAATTTGCTTGCCACATATCAGATATCCAATGAGAAGTACTGCAGAAGTGTGTTTGAGCAGACATTTGATCAACACAACCCTGGGGTTTGGCTTTGAATTATTTGACAGAGTTACACACAGTGAGTGGAGATCTCAAAGAAATCATCATTTCACACTGTCCTTACGGAGCTAGCAACTCAAAAATTACCATGTTGGCTCGAGGTACAAATTCAAAACTGTGACCCTGGGTCCTATGAAGAGCTGATGGAAATAGTAGAACACCACCTGGCAAACCAGTGATGACAGAATGAAGCACCAAGAAGGATTGATAAACATGACCAGCATCATCACAGATGGGAAAGCGGGTGAATTTCAGTACCGACCTTAAGTTGCCGATACCAAACCTCCAGGTACATTCCAACAACCACCACGAAATCTCAGCCAAGTAGAATATTTCCATTGTGGAAAAAAGGGACATTACAGGAAGGATTGGCGTATGAAGCTTGAAATGGTGAATTTTGGTCATGTCAAATATGAAAAGAACTCATCCAAATGGACTTGGATGATTAAAGTGAATGTTAAATCAGTAGTTGCTCTTTTGGACACTGGTTGATTGAGACTATTGTGCATCCCTGATGTGTGCCAGGGTCAGAATACCTACCCTGGAGGATTCCATATACCACTGCTAGTTCTGAGAAGAGCTGGTTTCAAGCAGTGAAGATTACCTTGTAAATTGAAGAAAGAAAGTCAACTTAGCAGTGTGTGTGTCCCCAAGTGGATATGCTGAAGGGTCACACATCCACTACTTTCGTAAGTACTTAAGAGATGACCTAAAGATGGAGCTGAATACAAAGAAGGAAACTGTTGAGGTTCCTCTGGAGATATCTCTAGTTGGGAGAGTGGAAAAGTACTCTGCCCAAGATGAGGAACAAGTAGAAATAATGAAGGAAGTGCCAAGGAACTCTGTCTCAATGGAAAGGACAATGGTTGTGACAAAGGCTCAAGAGAATCTGTAGACTCAACTTGATAAGTAAGTTCACAACATCCAGATCGAGTGAGGGAGAGGTCAGCCATGCAATTGATGAGAGGAATGTACAAAGGGATGATGAAGCAGAGGAAATGGTGATTACACATGTGCAAAGTGCTGATATGTATCCATATTTGAATACAGAAGAAGACACTTCGGTCTTAGAGACAGTGACCTAGGAGCAGCTGAAAGTTTGGCAAAAGATAATGCCACTTTGGTGAACATCTGGAAGAAGCAGATGAAGGGCACAGCTCGTACCTGAGGGAGAAAGATCTATTCATGATGGAGTCCTATCAACTACAAGGGAAAAGGCTAATTTTTGTACCTGAAGAGCATGAACAGCAATCCTGCTGTTAGCATACAAATCCCCCATGGCTGGTCAATTTAGGCAAGTCAGGACGTTGGAAGCAATCAGATCAAGGATGAATTGGCCTGGAATTATTAAGGACGTAATTGAAATGTGCAAGTCATGCCCAATATGCCAACAGTTAGCCCCTGTTAGTTGTGAGAGCTCCTCTTCATCCCTTACCTGTGATAGACACCCCATTTGAAAGAAATGCAATGGACATAGTTGAACCCCTTAGTCGAACAAAAGCAGGGAATAAATACCTCTTTGTAATTATGGATTATGCCACTAAATGGCCAGAGGCTTTTCCCACTAAAATATGACCACAGAGATGGTGGCAGATTGTTTAATGGACCTAACCTCAAGATTGGGAATACATAAGGAAGTATTAACAGACAATGGTACTAATTTTGTATCCAAGATCATGAAGCATTTCTGTACCATGACAGGCATACACCAGATTAGAACCTCCCATTATTAACCCCAAACCGATGGGATGGTAGAAAAATTCAATGCCACACTCAAACAATTTATAAGAAGCTTACCTTAGCAGGAAAGAAAGAACGGGAAAGATGCATACCACTTGTGTTGTGGGCTCATTGAAGTACTATGCACAGCACCAATGCCAATTTCCACTTGCTATTTGGTAGAGAAATGAGGACAGACGTAGATATAGGCAAACTAACAGACAGACAGAGAGACAAACAGACATTATTAAGATTTGTCATTCCTAAGATTTAATAATTTCAGTCTCATCCTATTGGTGTGATTGTATTTCACATCAGTAATGTGATAAAAGACTCTTTCCACCACTGTATTTGACATTGGAGTTGACAATGACTATAATTTATCAAATTGATAAAATTTCAGAGGGTAAAAGACAGAACAAGGTAGCACACTAGCAAATAAAGTATCCCATTGATATACCAGTCACATGAAAACCAATTAGTGAGCCAAACCAATTATTCAGACCAGCAGAAAATGTGGAGCAGGTTTACTATTATGCCAGTGTGGACAAACCCCCCCCCCCCCCCCCCGTTTAAACCTGCTGTTGCTGGAGGGAAGTATAAACTATCTCTAGTGTGGACAGACCTCAAGAGATTTTTACCTATCGAGATCAATATAAGAGGAACACTGAAGATAGAGTTTTTGTGGCTACCAGAATGTTCCAAAAGACTAAAAGGAATTAGTGGAGCAATTTCACTTTTTGCTGATCATCAGATGGAGGGAGAATGATGGACAATGCCAAGTTCACTTGAAAATTACTGAACTCCTTTGTTGTACCATCATCAGGCCAATCTAGTCCAACAAGCAGATGCTAACAACAAGATTGTCTGCATGGCTTGCCAACCAGTGTGGCCTCTAACTGAAGCTAGAAGGTGATGAACAGCAAAATTTCACCTTTCAAATGAATCTTACAGAAAAGCAGCTATCAGAATAGCTCGTTTTACAGAGAAATGACCTTTGTCTACATTCAATTGTAATATTGCATATAAGCACTAAAATATATAGTTGTACAATAAAATTAAGTTTAAACTTTGTCACTGTGGGTATATAAAGTGGAAGTAACTATCAGTTTCCCGGTTCTAATCAATATTCAGATTCTATCCAGGTTCTTTTGAGGAATCTCCTTAACTCTAAAGATGCTTCTTCATTTAACCATTAATATTCAAATTCCTTTCCAGACATTAGATTCCAGCAGCGATAGATCAATCAACATCCAGAATTTCTCCAGATATGTTTTGTCACATACATACAACAGCAGATATAAGTGTGTGAATCAATATATAAATAGGTCTTATTTTGTGTGTGTTTGCATGTGAAGTTAGAATGTCTGGAATGCATTTCCTCAATATTGAAGTTACAGAGTCAAGACGATTATAAAAAAAACAAACAAAAGTCATTTTTTCAGGGCTATGGAGTGGATAGTTAATTTTATTTATTTAATAATCTGGGATGGCCTGCTAAACTGCCAAAAATGGGACTGGAAAATGGAACTGCTGTATTGATGCAGCTGTATTGGAAAGATGGAAGAAAAGAAAGGATTAAAATTAACTACAGAAATGAATGGAGGAAAGTTTAGCTGTATATACCTCTTGAAAGTGCAAACTTGCAAGGGTACCAAAAGTAAGTAAGGTAATTCACATCAAAGGAAAAAGCAAATTATTTTGGTTTTTTTTTCTTCCAGAAATATAATTTTCCAGGTTTTCTTGAGTGGATAGGTGTTTGTGTGTTCACATATTTACTGCGATTTTTTAATTTTTTTATTTTTATTTTTAGAATAAATGGTTTAAAAATACAAATAACTAAATGAACCAGGAGTAAGGATCTCTGCCTTGCATTATATAGTGCCAAATGAGGAAATTTTGTACCCAGAAAGAGGGAAGACAATAAAGGTGAGTTATCATACCTGAAGAAAGTGGAAATTTGGTAATAGGGATCTATTTTAACTCTACCGCAAATATAAGGTTGCATCTTGAGTTGGTACCCATCAACTCTTAAAAATAAATGATCAAAATTCATGTGGAACTAGATGCTAAGCACAACCATAAATTCCATAGGTAGTTTTCTTTAAAAAAAAATGAATAAGGCAGAGTTAAAAACTTTTTTTTATCACATATCTAACAATGAGCTTATTATGTGTTTATGATTATTACTTACCTGTGTAGTTGGAGCTGGGCCCTATTATGTTGTCCTGGTCCACTCTATAGACATACAGTCCTGGAACACCAACATTGCTGGTGTTCTCTATGTCCACTGTTGCTGCAGTAAGAGCTCCAGGAAACATAAAATTACTGTTCATAGACCTGAAACCAATGTTTGACCTTTCACCCCATTGGATATCTCCATAGGAAAATAGTGCAAATGATAATTCTCCATCACCAACCAGTATCACTTGAAAAGTGTTGTTCTAGAAGTGTAAATCCATAATCAGTAGGGAAAAAATTACTATGCAAACAATAATTTATCCTAATTTCTGTCTGCAACAAAATGTGGACATCATTTTAGGAATATAATCTAGTAAATATGATGCAAATATGAATACGAATATATATCTCCTATATATACATAAAAGGAGATGTCTGTCTGTCTGTCTGTCTGTCTGTCTGTCTGTCTGTCTGTCTGTCTGTCTGTCTGTCTGTCTGTCTGTCTGTCTGTCTGTCTGTCTGTCTGTCTGTCTGTCTGTCTGTCTGTCTGTCTGTCTGTCTGTCTGTCTGTCTGTCTGTCTGTCCATCTGTATGTCTGTCTGTCTGTCTGTCTGTCTGTCTGTCTGTCTGTCTGTCTGTCTGTCCATCTGTCCGTCTGTCCGTCTGTTTGTCCATCTGTCTGTACCATCATTCTAGCCAAACCTGTATATGGATTTCTATGAAACTTGGCATGATGATAGGTTTTGACACAACTTAAAATATGGGCAAAAAATTTCTGAAAATGGTTACCATGGTAATGAGAAAAAGCCAAAAATGGCATTTTTGCCTGAAAATTCTTGGAGCTACAGATAAAAATTTTTTTGTATGCTTATACAACTTCACTCTCGGAGTAACATGGGCTGGGTTCCACCTGGCCACAACTTTTCCTTTCCCTGTGTAAGGCTAAAAATACCAAAAATGGTATTCCAGCAAAAACACTTGAACCAAGGGAGTTAGACCCATGAACCCATATATATTTGGAATCAATATAATCTAGGGAATGTTTTAAGTACATGAATATGACCACACCCATTTCTGTTTTCATGTCAAGCCCAAAAAAGTCCAAAAAATGGTACTTTGGCTATATATGTATATGTATGTATGTATGTATGTATGTATGTATGTATGTATGTATGTATGTATGTATGTATGTATGTATGTATGTATGTATGTATGTATGTATGTATGTATGTATGTATGTATGTATGTATGTATGTATGTATGTATGTATGTATGTATGTATGTATGTATGTATGTATGTATGTATGTATGTATGTATGTATGCATGCATGTATGTATGTATGTTTGTATGTATGTTTGTATGTATGTTTTTAAGTATGTTTGTATGTATGTTTGTATGTATGTGTCTAGGCATTATAACCTAACACTAGAACCAAAATGGCCAAAATTTGACATGAGTTCTCTAAGAATCTGAGTGAGCATTACTAAACACATGAAGGCATGGTAATGTATATGATTTTGCCATGGCCACACCCATAGAAATCATTTTGGCTAGAAAAAGCAATTTAAGGACCAACCAGGCTGAAATTCGGCATGTGTTTCCCAAGTAAAAGTGTGAGTGTATTAACTGAATGTAGGTGTACCAATAGGTGTGGTTAAGTTGTAGCCAAAGGAACAATAACGCCAAATTTGAGTAGCTTCTCTATATTTTATGTTGATATTGGTCGGACAATGCCGGGTATATGCTGCTAGTATATATACACATGCACGCCCGCCCGCCTGCCCACCCACCCACACACACACACACACACACATGCCATGATATATTTCCTATTATATTGATACTATATCTTTTTATCTCTATCATATATACTTATAAATATTTGTGCAAGCTTAATACTTGCTGATAGGTACCATTTTCATTATGATGGTACTCTCAATCTTTTTATATGAATTAATGTTCAAACTAATCTCTCTTGTGAACCAAGTGTGTATTTACTAATGTCTGATTGTAAAGAACCTGTGCCTGTGGGAGTAGCAACTATTGCTATAAGCTATGTAGGATAAAATTCTACATTATAATATCAGTACCATTTCCTGCACAACAATATCCTTCCATTTTCTCCCTTTGATGCATTTTATGTTTAACCCAATTGGTAAAGTATAGAGATAAAATTTTAAAAATAATTTACTTAAAGCTATGTTGAGCCAAGATAAAGACTGATAGACTTTAACAGCCAAATCATTGTAATGAAAATGAACACAAGTCTGTGTTAAGTGTATTTTATATTATCTCTCAGGAATTCTAGCAAGTAATATGGGAGCAATTCAACTTGTAATATGGGAGCAATTCAAATCGGTATATATATTTTCAAAGACTGTTACTCCATTATAGAGTGGATTGAAAATATTGAGGCTGACATAGAGAGTAATGAGCAATGTAATGCTTTACAACATGATGTTTGGTGTGACAAGTACTCCTACTCCATACACCAGAGAGAAAATTGGAGTGGCATGACCATATTCATTACACGCATGCATGCATACACACATGCATGCACACTTCAGGCCTGTAGCCAGGACTTTTGAAAGGGGGGTTCTTTTTTTTGGGGAGGGGATGGAGATGGTGGTAGTAACCTAATTCTCATTAATTATTCATGATATATCTAATATGTGCCTTGTCTTAGTTGTCACTTACCCCCACCCTTAATATTATTGCTAAATGAAAGCTTAGTTCAAATGCTTTCCAGTAATATGGTTCATGACATGTTGAAGTGCCCAACATTCTCAAGTATTATTGAGAAGTACTATTCAAATCTCACAAAATATGGTTAAAAAATATGGCCAAGAATCAGCCTTCATCTCCTGTAGAAATGGGTGGTGGAAATTGTGCCTTCCAGTACTTCGGAAGACTATCACTTCTGGAAGTTACCCTCTTCTCGCAGCAAGCCTTGCCTCCATATTAAGTTTAACTAGACATCCGAATAGCAGGACCACCATTACCATCTATATCATGATGATTTAAACCTCCATAACCAGCTTAAGGTCCCAACCTAAGATTATCACTGACACAAGTGCCACCAAAAATACTGAACATATCTATATTGCTCATATTAACAAAACCATAACCACTAGTGGTAGACATAGGAAGTGAACGATCCAGCTTGAAGTATCTGAGAAAACCATGACTTCAGATAGAAGCAATCTTGCTCCCAGCAAGCCTTGCTTCCATCTAATACGAAAGGGAGTTGAGAGATTCAGGGAAAAGGTATGAGACACTTACTTACAGTTACACAGTGACCACTACAGCAGATGACCATAAGTATAGCTCCAGATAATCTGATAAACTTCAAAACTGAACATGGGAAGCCCCAGACTGACTAACTCTTGGTGGTGTTCGAATGGGTACTGGGTAATCATTCATACAGGCAGACACACACACCCTCACCCAGACATACACATACACACACCCACACCCACCCACACACACACTGGGTAGCTTGTTTGAGAAATGAGGAAGGAGTTAGCACAGTGCCAAATAAACAAACAATCGGTTTCATGGATACAATGATTTTGGCTGTCAGGATTTAGTCAACTCCTGCAATGAAGAGAAATATCAAGTGTAAGTTCCGGGTAACACAAAAACATATTTAGTGTTATTCATTCGGAGAGAAACTAGGAATCAGATTTACTTAGAAAATTGGTGTATATCTGTCAAACTTGGTCTACCATCCCCTTTGAAGTGACTGGGAGGATAAATCTAAAAGTTAGTGGGGATACTTTGGAGTGGGTGTCAAAATAACCTCCACTGATCCATACAAAAAAAAAGCCTTAAAATAAATGGTGAAGTGGTAAAGGCTTGTGTCTTCCAAGCTGAAAGTCCCAGGTTTGATTCCTGGTTATGTGCAGAAGCTGCAACCATTTAAGCTGTTGAGAGTTTATGCAACTAATTTCTTTTTCTTCCAGTAATTTATTTTGCTATAACACATGCTATCCAAGGATTTATTGGTTGAAATGTTTTTCTTGGATATGTAGGTCTATTTTTATTGTTTGTTGGTTGACTCTTTTTTTTGATAAGTCAATCATCTTCTTGCATGCTTGATAAACATATCCTCAGGAACTATGATTGGAATGCACCAGCTTTAAAATTGTAGTTACCATGAGCCAGACATTTTCACACATCACTAGATTAGTTTAAAATCTTTGTAGGAATAATTTTCATATTTATACTATGTCTGTGGCTTTTTTTTTACAATAAGTAAATTTTTGCACACTTTTTTTTTCACTTTTTTTTCTAACTTTCTTCTTCCAGGGAAACCTTTGATGGCCATTATTTGGTTGTACAGGAACTTAATTTTGTTGTTGTACTGGGTTGTGGTGAGTGGAGGTTGGGGGGGAGGGGGAAGTAGGTAAGAATTTTGTACCTTCGGCTGCTCTCTCAAGCAGTCTCTAGCAGTAATTGGATTTTGAAGTCCACTATTAATGAGTCCAAGAAATTTTATTCTCCCTTTGAAATTGCTGATACATTCTTTCTTTTCTTGTTAACTTGGCTGGTAATGTGAAAATGCATTAATGTCTCTTTGATATGGTATTGTGTGAATGCTATGCATTTCCATTGAAGAAAATGAAATGATGGGTGTGGAAGAACCATTTTTTGGGGGGGTTTGATCTCAGATTAAAATTTTTATTTTGAACTTATGGGGTAGATTGTGTTCATTGTATTGAAGAGAAGTATGGAAGATGGAGGAGCATTGTACTATAAAACTGCTGGGGTAGCATTGATTGAAGCTTGGTTGTGATGTGAAACTGCTGAGGTAACATGTTCATTGCATTGAAGAGAACTGAGGAAAATAGGGAAAGTGGGGGGGGGGGGGGGGGGGGGGAGGGGGCATTGGGATGTAGAACTCTTGAGGACACTTCCACTGTGTTGAAGATTGCTGAGATGATTGGAGAGCATTGTCACGGAATTTCCTAGGAAAAGTGTACAATTAATTGAAATTGCTGAGAAGGCTGAGTGTCATGACATAAAGTTGTCAGGTAATATTTGAGGGTGGATCATCAGGAAATGCTAAGCAATTTGTTATGTACATGGCATTAAAGTTGCTGTGGCAACCGATGGAAGTATTTTGGCATAGGGAATTGGGAATATTGAGAAAGTTGGGCTCCATGTTTTCTATTTTATCTGTCAAGTTGTGTTGAGAGTTTGTAGTTGTATTTGTTTCTGTTGTTAGCTTCACTTCGTTGTGATAATTGTAGTTCCATGTCAATTAAATGTTTGTCGGCATCCTCATCTTAATCATGTTCAACAGTTATTTCATCTACCATATCTTATAGTCTATATTTGTCAAAACAGTCATTTTTAATGTCTACCATGTGCCTACAAAACTTCTCCACAATATTCAATAATGTCATGTTTATATATAAGTAGTTTATGGTCTTTGTTGTAGGAGAACTCAATAATATGAAGAAGTTCCCATCTGTCTTTCCCTTCTCAAAAACAAATGTACCACTCTTCGCATTGCATCATTACTGAAGGAGTCTGTATTTATTTTAATTCTTGAAGTGGTGTGACATTCTTATCAATTCTAAAAACTTTTATCATTAGCCAAAAACTCTATATGAATTTACTGAGATACTTTAGATATATACCAGCTGCCTAAGAAAATCCATCAGATATATAACCCTTTTGTTAAGCATCCTTTCTTCTTTTTTTTTCAAAATAAAAAAAAACAAAAAAAACAAACAAACTCTGACCTTCTTCACAATGTATATTGTTTCATTCATCTAGGATCATATTTCCAATTTCATTTTTAGGAATGATATTGAAATCTTTGGAGCTGCAGTCATTTTCTTGATCCATTGCTAAATTAATAACACAGTTATCCTTTCGTCATAACAGAGGCTTTGTATTTAATTATGTTGCAAGATTAAGCCACCGGATTGAAGTATAAGCCCTGGTAGTAAGGACCAGCAATAAAACCAAGCTTATTGTATCCATAAAGGGAATACAACTACACCACAACTTAAGCAAGTATTGACCTATGTTCTTCAAAAAATTATTAAAAAAGTTACGGAAAACTTGGAAGATTTCATTGGAGTTGTAGCTATCTGACTTTTCAGTGCTTGGCTGTTTGGCGGGAAAGCTTCAGCTATCTTAACCCCCAAAAATTTAATTGCAGTCACTTTTAGCTGGTACTGGTTATTCCATTTGTAAACCTCTCACTTTCGGCAGCAAAGTCAAAGCAAATAGAGTTTAGTTACACATGAGTTGTATAAGATGGATGACTTGAAAAAAAAAACTATGTTGAACTTCATAAAACTTCATTATTCAGCAGAATATATTGAACTAGAAGAAGAAAGATGGCTGTAGCTCACCCCAGGCTCTGAGAAATTTGTTCCAAACTACTCTTTCTTCTACTTTGTAGATCTACCATTGCAATTAGTTTACAGTAATTATTCAGGAGTAATTATTAAACTGTAACTATCCCAAGGTAATAATTCCATGATAATTATTCCACCTGTTGGAATAGTATCCATATAGCTTCTCCAATACTCTTGGTGCTGTCATAAAACTTTTTATTATTCTTTACTATTGTCGATTTTATAAATGGAGTGTTTCTTGTTCACCCTTTACCATAAACACATAGGGACAGACAGACAGGCAGGTATAGAAATACAATAGTAAAAACAATGATAATATTTTTTTAAAGCCCGAGTCAATATGCAGACTGAAGGTAAACATATTTACTTTGATCTAAAAATTTGTAATGATATAATATTTTTGATATGAGCACTCTAGTAATGTAAGAGCATAAAGAAATCAACTGATTACTACTTTTACTTATGAATATAATTTCTTTGACCAAATAGTTAATATGGAAAACTACATGATACAATCCAAGGCTGGGCAAAATATTTATTTAAAAAAAAAGAAAAAAGAAAAAAAAATTATTTATAATTTAAAGCAAATTTGTTTCTTATGTAGTGTAGGCAGTCACATATTACCGTTAATATGTTACATATGCAGATGGAAAATGTAAGCACAACTACTACTTTCCGAAATGAATTATTAAAAAAAAGAGTAATAATAATCATTTACCAAAAATTGAGGATGACTTACAATGGAAGAGAGAGAGCCTGATAGCATGAATTGTGGTACTTCATCATATGTAACCACAAATGCTTGCAGCAATTGAATGTTCATTGAAGGAAATGTACTAGATACAATTTCTTGAATGTTAACAAATTGCTCTCTTGTATTGATAATACGGTAAAATATATTACCACTGTTTGAGGCATCTGCATCATTCCAATATGGAGCAATAATTCTACCTGCAATATTTTGTAAGTCATCAAAATCAATGGGCTGAAATAGACGAACTTCTGAACCCATTGCCAAGTATCCATTGGTATAAACCTGTTCACAATAAATTAAAATATATCAATCATCTATACAGATCCAATATGGTTATTTTTTTTTATTTGTAAGCAAGTTAATGTGGCTACTACCTATACCAAAGCATAAGTGTTAACCATATCTTACAGTGTTCAATGAAATTGACTATGTGTGAGGGAGAATGAAATTATGTTTGGACTGTTTCTAACTGTTGGGGCAAGCCCAAATCAGATGAACTGATAAATGTACAGATGAACTACTTAATCAAGTGTGCATAAAAACTATGTTGTTGAGCTGTTACATATGTAAATGTATTTCTCAAATATTCTCCTATTTGGTCATTTTGTGTGGTCATGAATCAAAATGTCATGCTGGTATTAGGAATAAGACTCTCATTAGAGAGGCAGAACATTTGATTGAGTTATGATCTTGCTGATGTGAAATATAAAATTGTTAAAGTAGCAACTTTATGTTGGTCTTGGGCTAGTGACCTTGGACAGACTATAGCTAGTGGTTATCAGTCTAACACTAACATAGATAACTGTTTCATCAATTCCAAAGTAGGGAAAAGGAACGGAGGAAAGATTCACTCTAACACTGGCATCATCCTCTGCAGGCAATAGCATATCACCTTCATTCAAACCATAGGCAACAAGTGGAAATTCTATATAAAAAAAAAGAACTTTGATTAAGTAGAGAAATCTAATTCCAGGTATAAAATATAGGGAAAAGTAAGAATAAATAAAGAAATAAATTTAAATCTACACATACCAGATCAAATTAAATCTATAAAATAGAACTTTATGTATAACTCTATTAGAACACTGTAAAATTTGACAAAAGCTTGCTTTAGCTAATTAGCTTTATCTGGTCATACCTGTTTGACATCTAGTTAAGTCAGCAGCAATAAACAGATGTACAGAATATGTAATAAGGAGCAAGCAATCCATTTTAGGTAATCCTACTCCACTGCTGTATTCAGACAGTAAGTGTGCAGCTACCAGTCTTGTGAAGGCCAGACAAGTTCACTGCAACCCTTAGCGTCTAAAGCACTCACTGTTCACAATATAATTTAAGGCTTCCCCTTGAGATGAGTTGTGGGGGGCGGTGTCACAGGAAATTTTGTACTCCGGATATTTGGACGCTGTGTTAAAATTTACTAAGAAATAAATGATTTCCTTAGATATTTTTACACTGTGTCCCAATTCCCATGGATTTCACTTGTTCACACAATCCCAGGTACAGGGGTGCAGGTTTGTAAAAAAAGGTGTAGTTCTAGTGCTTGCTGTCATGTGATATATAAAAAAAGGGTCTGGGTATGTTACCTAACCTGTTGCAAGGTCAAGGTAAAAATCATATTCAATGACACTATTCTTTTGACTTCTCTTTGATGCTCACAATTCTTTCCCCCACTCCTGAACAAATAACATACCAAATTCCTACTCTTTGCAATAGGTCTTTAGCTAAAGAAGAAAGATGGCTGTAGAGACCAGATATATATATAATTAATTAATTAGATAAATAAATTTTAAAGAAATTATGGACAGGAACATTGAATAACTACTAAAAAATGAACTAGCACATTAAATCCTATAAAGGTACTTTTCTAAACAATGTTTGCATACAATCTAAATTGAGATTTTAGGTCAAGTAACTTATAGCTTAAATTGCATTCTTGATGTTTCTCAGTTGCAGACACCCCCTCCCCCCCCCCCCCCCCTAATCTCCTACATATATATATATATATATATAAAAGAAGATGTCTGTCTGTTTGTTGGTCGGTCGGTCGGTCGGTCGGTCGGTCGGTCGGTCGGTCGGTCGGTCGGTCGGTCGGTCGGTCGGTCGGTCGGTCTGTTATTCTGGCCAAACCTGTGGATAGATTTCTCTGAAACTTGGAATGATGATAGGTTTTGACCCAACTTAAAACATGGACTAAAAATTTCAGAAATGGTTACCATGGTAATGAGAAATAGCCAAATATGATATTTGGCCAGAAAAACCCTTGGAGTTACAGATCTAAAACTTGGTATGATATACAACTTCACTCTAGGAGTAACTTGGGCTGGGTCCCCCTTGGCTACACCTGTTCCATTCCCTGTGTAAGGCAAAAAATGCCATGGTAATGAGAAAAAGCCAAATGTGGTATTTTGTCCAGAAAAACCCTTGGAGCTACAGGTCTAAAACTTGGTATGTATTCACAACTTGACTCTGAAGTAATATGGGCTGGGTTTCATTGGCCACACCTCTTCCTTTCCCTGTGTAAGGCTAACAATGCCAAAAATGGTATTTCAGTAAAAACACTTGAACTTAGGGAGATAGACCCATGAACCCATATATATTTGGAATCAATATATTCTGGGGAAGGTTTTAATTATATGTATATGACCACACCCATTGATGTTTTCATGTCAGGCCCAAAAAGGTCAAAAATGGTACTTTGGCCAGACACAACCTTGGAGCGACAGACTTAATACATGGTATGCATACACAACTTGACTTTGGGAGTAACAGGGGCAGGATCCCTCTTGGCTACACCTCTTTCTATTCATGTGTAAAGTGAAGAAATGTCAAACAAAGAACTTCTGAATAACTCTTGGATCAATTGGGTTAAATCTACAAACACATTTTAATATATATATTTGTGTTCGTTAGTATGTGTGTGTAGGCATCTTAGTGGAACACTTGGACCAAAAGGGCCAAAATGTGGCATGTGCTCTCCAAGAATTTTGGTGAGTATTATTAAACACATGTGGTCATGGTAATGGATGTAGTTTTGCCATAACCACACACACAGGAAATTATTTTAGCTGAACAAAGTTAATCAGACACCAATCGGGAAAAATTTTTGGTGTGTGATCTCCAAGCAATAGAGAAAGCATTATTAACTACATGTAAGTGGGGTATGGCTATAGCCACACCCCCTGAAAGTTGTTTTGGCTATTAATAGTTAATGAAACGACTAACCAGACTGAAATTTGGAATAAAACTTCCAAGTAACTGGGTGAGCATTACTAATCACATGTGTGTATATCAGTGGGTGTGGTTTGGTCATTGCCACAGCCTTGGACATCATTATGCCTGCCAAAAACTCATTTATAGACTAATTAAGCCGAAATTGGGCATATGGAGTCACCGAGTGAGCATTACTAACCACATGTGGGTGTGGTGATGTATGTTGTTTGGTATTAGCCACACATGCAGGATTTTGTTTTGGTTGCCAAAAGCTATTTGCAGGGCCAACCAGGCCAAAATTTGAGTGGTTTCTATGGTGTTTCATATTGACATTGGCCGGGCAACGCCAGGTATATGCTGCTAGTATATATATATATATATATATATATATATACACATACCAGTGAGAGTGCCCAAGTGGTGCATTCCCTATGCAAAAAGTGAAAGAGTTAATTATTAGATTAAGTAGGGCTAACTTCATAACTATGCCAGATCTGACCCCATTGGACCTAATTTGATAATGCTTCTAAGGTAAAAATAGAGCCTTCTTTGTCCAAATTTTATTCCAGCCAGCAAAGCAGTTAAGAGAAAAAGAAAATAAAAGAGATAGCTAGTGGTAAGTCTGTAATTCTGAAAGTAATGTTTTAATACTATCCCTCACATACCAGAACTTTGCATGCCAATTTTTATCCCAATATTCTTAGTGGTCACACATGAATAGGATAAGATGATAAATAGGTAAAGTATTACAATTGCACATTTTATTATGCAAAAATTATCCCCACTTGAAGACATCATGGTAAATTTCATCATAATCAGACTTTTGGTCCTCTAAATACTAGTGGTTTGCAAAACTAAAATAGGTAGATTTATAGGCAAAACATCCGGTAATTCAGATTTTAATTATATAAAAAACCAACACCCACCTTCCCCATGTGCTTATGCTACATTTTATCCCAATTAGCAAAATGTTTATCTATATCCCAGGTAATGCACAAATAGAAAAATCTAGATAGATAGACAAAATATGGCAATTAAAAAAATTATTAATGTAATGAACTGCTACTAAGTTGCAAACTGAAAGTGCTACTGGAAGACATACAGGCTACATAAATAACTTTATACATCTCACAAGAAACCCTCCCTATGGCGGTTTTTCGGCCCACCTTTGGTGGGCTGTGTTCACAAAAATGTCTGCTTTGATGATATATGTTATAGACTTTCAAAACAAGAGTGCACATGTGATTAGATCAAAGAGTTTTTTAGATTTACCATTTTTGTCATTTTTTAAAGCCTTACATACAAAGAGGGAGAGGATGGCCAGATATGACCACCCCATGTTATAAGCAGAATCTTATTTTGTTTGCAGGCCAAGTTTTAGATCTGTAGTTCCATTTTTTCCCCACAAAAGTACCATTTTTGAACTTTTTTTGAATACAGTGAGGTGTGCGCTGTATAAATATGCTGATGATGATCCCCAAGTGACACTTATACTATATTTTAAATACATATGAGTTTGTAAGTGTAACTTCAATCGTTTAACTGTTAATAGAAGATACATAGACAGATGAACAGACAGACTAACAGTGAGACTATTCATACTCTATAGCACACCAAACTAATGGAATACGGTATCTATCAATGGGATCCTTTCCCACCCCAAAAAGGACCTGATCATTAAAAATAAAATAAAAAAACGACATATATCATCTATCTATACTATAAAGTAAAATAATCTGTCCATTTGTCTGTTCCTCTGTGTCTTTCTTTCATATTTCCAATGTCATTTTGCTGATTTGCAAGCCATACTAAGTTTTCTAATATCTAACCTTGGATCAGTTGGAATATACTTCGTGCTTTCACTGTTGGTGAAAGATAACAGCATCCTATGTAATGTTTAGTTTCACAATGAATTCTTCATGTCAGGAAACTGGAGGTGACATTTCAACTAACCTATGGGTAGTATTGAGATCAATGTTGAGTAGCACTTGTTTTAGTAAATCAGAGTTAGTACTTTAAGCTAATTATTTGGGCTATGAGCATAATCTGCCCTGTTTGTATAATCATTTTTTCTACTTCTTAGACAGAGTTCAACAAGGTTATGATGTTCTTTGTTAGCATATTTAAACTTTTCTCTATGAATGTTACCTGATTAGTATATTCATCATTAAAATACTAGAAGTTGTTCCTTCAGTCAACTGAAATTATACATCCATTAAAGTGTTATCTTCTCTCTACACAGATGTTCAACTGTATTAATCCATCAAAGTACATTCTCCCAATAAGATAACCACATAGCTCACTAGATAGCACATTTTTCACAAAAATTTTAACAAAAATACTTTCCAAGTTTGCAATAATGATTAACTTTCCACAACTACAGACTTAATTACAAGTTTCATGTATTATGCCAAAATATTCTATCATTACATATATAAAAATATAAATTGCCATGTAATTTAAAGAAAGATATTTTCTTGTCATGTAATTATGAAATTGCATAAGTATAACAGAAAATATGATCCCATAAGGAATGAATTGATATTCAGTACAGAACTGACATTTCCACTAACATCAGTACTATCATCAGATCCTCCTTGATTGGCAGCCAGAGGATATATTTCATGTTATATCTGTTGTATGCATGATACAAGTAATGAGAGTATTTTATTGAATTAAGTGAACATAATTTACACAATATAGATAATTTACACCATCCAGATATTATTAGCTATGCATTTAACCATGGAACTAGAGACACCCACCATGCACACCAATTAGGATTCATTTACACCATGATTTCTTACTTGTCAAGACTCTAGTGAATGTTTGAAACATTCCAAAAAAAAAATTTTATATTCAACATGTTGTTGACAAAATACATTACCTGATATTGATCATCATGTACCAGGAAACAATACTTCTACCTTTATTAATTGCACTGCATTTTGTATCTGCATATTTCCACTTACTAAGGGAACATTCTCTTGGTGACTCCTCCATAACAAAAGCGGGAATGGCCATGAACCAGCCAACAACCTCCAGTAAACATTACTAGTGCAGAAATCATGCAAACACTTTACCTTATGGTTTCTTCCATAGCATATATTTGTCAGAGCATGAACAAGAATTTCAGTCAAAATATTATTATTTGACTGAATGAGTTTAGTCAAAAGATGATTGGTATTATTAGCCAACACCTTAAGAAATGATTATTATTATTAACCTGGACTGGAGGTTCAATTCTGCAAGTAAGTCCAGGATTGGCAGTAGTATATTTATATCGATGAAGATAGCAACTGCAGAAGAGCATCAGAGTAGCTAATCTGAAGACCCAGCTCTTCTGATGGAATGAGTAAAGAGTTCCCTTTAGAGAGTGAAATAATTTCCAATGACTTCAGAGCCTAGAGACGCTGACTCCTTCTTAGCATCACCCAGCTCTGATTCAGGTAGTTAGCTAAGTATGCAAATATTCTTCTTATTTTAATTCTTGGTTATAACATTTTTAGCTAGTGACTGCCATGGGCTATTAGCCAGTAAATGTTATAATCAAGTATAAAAAAAAATTACAGTTTGCAGTATAGCTAGGTAGCTATTAAATATCTAGCTCCACACCAAAAATGGAAAGCTAGCTAGCAATTATTAACATGACAAATAAAAAAGGTTTCGATCCTCCTTTTTTGTAGCTATAAATATAGCTAACTAGCACGCAATTGTGGCCTTCAGCCATATTGCTTGCCAGGCCCACCTTCGGTGTGCTGTGGTTACAAAATTGTCTTAAGAAAGAACATGTCTTGTGGGAGGACATAATTTTCTGGATTATATGCCTTTCAGGGTGACATGTACTATGATAGCATATATCTTGAGGGAGGTTATGCTTTGTTGTAGGAAATGTCTTATGGGAGTGCATGTCTTTAGGATGGCATATTTTACAATCTGTTGAGTTTTACTGAAAACATGTCTTACTGTAGGTCGTTTTACTTGAAGGTATGTATTATAGAAGGGCATGTTTTGCTGTTGGAGATGTCTTACTGGTGTACATGTTTTACAGGAGGGCATATCTTACAGGATGATTTGTTGTACAAGGGGACACCTATAATATAAGGCCAGATTTAACTGGAGGGTATGTTATATTGGAAGCCATGTATTACATGAGGCATGTCTTACATGTGGACCTGTTTTGCATGAGTACATTTAATATGAGTGGTCATGTATTGTTCAAACACATGAAGTAAAGTACGATATGTCTTACTGGAAGACATATCCAACAAGATGTCAAGTTTTATATGATGACATGGTATGCAGGTGGGCATGCATTACTGGAAGACATGTGTTAGTTGTGGTCATGTCTTTCATGAGAATATGTGTTATGGGAGGTCATGTGTAGTAGGTGGGCATATTTTGCAGGTCTGTGCAGAAGCAACTATTTAAGTTGTTGTGAGTTCAGGCATCTTTTTTGCTTGTTTTTCCCCCCTACAGTAACAGTTTGTTCAATTTGAGACATGCTTTCTAATAATTTTTTGCTTGAATAGTTCTCCTTGGGTGTGTATCCCTTCAGCTATGGTTAGATTGTACCAGATTTGAAATTTATTATTGGAATGTGCCAGACAATGATGGTGGGAGGTTCAGCTGTTACCATATTCCAATAAGATTGGTTAGTAATCTTCTGATGAAATGATTTCATTTTAATACTATGTCTGTGGCTCTTTTAGCAATTAGCTCTTTTGGCACACTGATTTTTCTTTCTTTCAACACAGATCGTCCTGTGAAATTCTTGGTAGTCATTATTTTGGTTGTGCAGGAAATTACTGCAGTGGTAGGATTTCATGGAACATTTCTTCAGAGTTCATCAATTTTTTCTTTGAATTGCTGATAGGTTTTTTTCTGTTAACTTGGTGGGCCATGTTAAAATGCATTAATGTCACTTTGATGTGGTAGGGTGTGAAAGGCTACCATTCCCTTTGATGGAAATAAAATGGCAGATGTGGGAAGAGCCTTTTTTGGGCTTCTTTCAGTTACTACACTTGAACAATGTGGTACGGACAAATGGGACATAGCCAGGTTACTTTCGCTTACTTGAATATCATATCTGCTAATTTCAATGGGATCCTTACAGCCATTTCACAGTTTATCCAGTTTATCTTACACATTTAAATAAATTAATATATAAACACCACTAGCTCTATTAGTATAAAATTATTAAATATCTAGTTCCACACCAAAAATAGCCAAAGCTGAACGGTATTTTGCAAATAGCTGTAGTTCATCATGAAAAATCAGCAAGTCTTTGATCATCATTTTTTTTTTGTTTGCTAAATCAAAGCTAGATGAAAATGAAGAGCACTATCAAAAGGATGAGAAGGTATGAACATTTATTGCACTCTGCCTAGGGACAGATTTCTTCAGTTATTCCTTTAGATTCCCAACTCCTCTACTCTTTTTCAGTTGCTATTTTGCTAGATGTCAATGTGCTGCTACCAATCCTGGACTAACCAGCAGAATTGTGCCTCTTAACTGGAGAAATTGTTGAAGTTTGTTGAAGTAGCATGTCACTTAATAGGATTTTTGCTGCAGTTGCTCCCCTTGAGATGTCATTTAAGAGTTTATCCTCACAGGAAATAAATTTTTAAAGTTATGTTTTCTTCATGATTATTTGACCAAAATTTTCCAAATTTTTTTTATACCAATGTTATGCATCAAGGACTGTTAACAAGGTAAGACCATAAAAAAATAATATTTTTCCAGTTCAGTCACCCTTTCAACTTGAACAAGGCTGTTAGTCAAAAAGCTTGTAGCAAACATTTTGTAGAACACCAGGACAAGGGAATGGAGTAAGAAGTATTGATACCCAATTGCCATCAATTAAGCCTGGGGCTAATAAAGGTGGCAGCTTACTTGCAAGTAACAGTTTATGTTTTTCTGATTTTAAACTTTATACTTTTTGTATACTAATGTGTTGCTATTTAAATTATCCTGTGTATATTCACATCTGGCAGTAAAAGCAGCAAATATTTTTTCCAGTAGGAACTACAATAATGTTTTTTGTGGCTTTTCTATATATTAGTATTCTTTGTTGTTTTTCTCAAAATTTTATTTAGCATGTGTAAAAAATAAGAGTTATGTGTGTCTGAACACTGATATATTGTTAACATGTCAATCAAGATTGATTTCTCGAATGAATATGATTATTCAGTTTGCCAAAGAAATCATGCTATCCTTTTACTTTTTTTTCTTAATGTTATTTAACTTATCACACTTTCTTTGTGTGGGCAATGTTATGAGCCTGTTAATGTAAAGTCATATGTTATACATCATTTTCATTTTTGTAAATGACATGTATCTAATATTATTAGAGTGCGCTAGTACTCTCTATTTATGGTTAATCAGACCATTACCATTGCATAATACAAATCTAATTCATGATTTGCCAAGCTTCCCCTCTCCAAGAAGTAGAAAAAAAAATTGGATTCCTCTACATGTTCCATCAACACCTTCCATATGAGGCAGGCTACTGCCAATTTGGAAACACTAGTACTTGCTCTAATACCATAACCCAACAGAGTTTCAACAGATACATGTCCATTACCCATCCATTTTCTTCATTAGATTACAAAAATATGAAGCCATATCAGGGAGGACCAATGACACCAACAGTCATGGAAGCCATTTTAATTTCATTCCAATTGTTAAGTATGTTCGTAAACACTCTGCTGAAGCACTTTGCTGGAGTACTCCACTGGAGCGTTCAGGTAAATGTCTGGTTGGCAAAGTCTGAACTAAACTCTCCACTCAGCCACTATGAGGAAGTGATTTCTATTCATTTAAAAATTCCTCCATTTTGTTCTATTTATACAGTGCAAATAATTATTGCATCAATATGTGTCAACTCCTGCAATGAAGGTATATCCCAAGAAACTATGACATCTTCTGCTATGAATGCCATGTGTAATTTTATTTCACAAGTGCATGCCTAAGTATTACTAAATTTCAGATTACTGACATTGATTAATATATTAGCTAGCTGAGTGCTTGTTTACTTGCACTATCTGGCAGCTATGATTTCTGATTTCAAAATTATAATTGATACCCTGTAATCAACTATTATACATCCCTAAACCACTGATTCCAAATGCTCTTTCATCTGGTGCCAAAAAAAGCTATTATCATGGGCAACTAATGGTATGAATATTTCCTTCTGCAATATTTCAAAGAAATTACCCCCCACCCTAAAATATATATACATATATATATATACTTCAAAAAGACACAGAAAGTAGGAATAAAATAAATTTATGAATAAATGGTAAAAAAAAAGGATTTAGAGTTTCCACAAAAGGTATGGAAACAAGAAAAGAACTACCCAAGAAATATTGAAACAAGGCATGAACACTCAATTATTGTGTACCTAATTCTATATCCCTAAATCATGGATTCCAAACTATATTTCATTTGGTGTCAATAAATGCTATTATCATGGGTAAATAACAGAATGAATATATATATATATATATATATATATATATATATATATATATATATATATATTTTTTTTTTGTTGTTGCAATATTACGATGAAACCACCTCAATCTCCTCACCCCCTTCTAAAAGGATACTTACATAGTATTGAAAGAAAATATGTCACTCCCTTATCATGCATAATAGATGTACAAAAATATCATGTAAAGTTTGGAGGAAGTGATTTAGGGACGTAGAATTAGCCACAATAATTGAGTGTCTATGCCCTGTTTCAATATTTCTAGGGTAGGTCATTTCTCATTTCCATAATTTTAGGGGAAGTCATGAATCTTTTTTCTTTCCATTAATTTATATATTCTTTTTTTTTTTAATATATATTTTATTATTATTAGTGTATATATATTTTTATATAGTAAGAACCTTTTTGCGATATTTTTAAATTGTATTTTAGTAGCATTAAATTTCAAATCTAGATAGAAAATACTGCAATCACTAAATGAGGTACACTCACCTTTTTTTTTTGTTTCTCAGTTGGGTTTCTTAAAGCTCATAGAAACTATAGTAATTAGTCTACCATAGCATTTAGAGATGGCTATGGCTGAGTTTGCATGCATAACTCTACAAGATAAGAGCAGTTCCGCACTAAGCCTATGGCAAATTATTACTATAATATTTATTAAACATGGAGTTTCAGACCGGGAAAAATTATTGTTTAGAACACTTATGATGAGATTACATTTGTGGTATATTTATAATATTTGGATATTGTTAAAAATCCATTCTTGTTCAAAAATTGTGGATGTCACAACCCTCCCCCCCCCCTACTCCCATCATTTCACCTGTTCTTAGATCTGTGCGCCACAGGTAATAATATAAAAACTTGACAATAGTCACACCTGGCATGAGGTTCATACCAGTCATACAATAGCTACCCATTTCATTAATAAATACAGACATCATTTATCATGCTGCCATGATGCTTAATCTTTGCAACAAAAAATTCAGGCTAAATTTTTGAATATGGAACTACAAGCTATCAAAATGTACCTTTGATAGTCAACTGATGCTCACAGATATATTTTGAATATACCTTTAAATCTGAAGCTGGGATTTATTATGCTGTCTTGATCCACTCTGTAGGCATGTAGTCCTGGAACTCCTACATTGCTGGATGTTGCTTTGTCCTGAATGGCTTGCAGCCTCCTTCCCAGTCCAGGAAAAATGAATATTGTATTTGGAGAGATGAACCAATAAAATTCCCATTTTCTCACTGGATGTTTCCATAGGAGAATAAAACAAATGATTGCTCCCCATCAGTGATCACCACCATTTGATAAATGTTGGTCTGGAAGGGTATTAAAAATGAAATAGTTGGAAAATATTTATTTGATTTAGACCAGACTTACGCTATGTGGATGATGGGAAACATCAATATATTTCACAATGGATTTGGGCTAGCCAAATCAGATGATTATTTCATTGAAAAGTTAACTTTGTGAGCAGTTTCATATATTAACTTAGGCATGGTAATTTTCTTTGTTGGACTTAATTCTCAATGTTTAGTAAGTGTTAATTCCTTCAGAATATATAAGAAAGTAATAAATACTTTACTCAAGAAGGGACAATGTGTCATTCTATTGGAGACAGTGATGCAGATAAGTAATACAAATTAAATCAGAAGAAAGATAGAAAGAAATATATTTAAAGATATCAGAGAGTATGGTAGTACTCTCTAAGTAGGGATGATCACAAAAAAAAGGCAGCCTCATAGACTAATACAAAATATAAGCTTCACTTTCTCTGCTATGGCTCAAACCTAGGCCACAAAACTCACCTGCACTCCATATAAGCTGCAACACAAACTACCAGGATAGTTTCTGTCCTCCAAATCAATAGCTAAAGTAGCCGGCAGACTTGTCAAAATCACCAAATGTTCACCATCTTTCATATTATTCTTTTTATTCTTAATTTCCAGGGCCACAGCCTAGCTGGCTACAGCAAATCTTGCAATAGTTATACTAAAAGCTTACTATTTCCTTGGACCAGGTCCACGACCTATTTATTTGCTTCGCCATGCTAACAAACTACCGAAATATATCCCAGACTAATAGCTGCAGTGTTAATTTGAAACCGCCATTTTACACTACCAATTCTACACGCACAATTAAAACCGTTTGTGCGTGAGGCTATGATAATCATTACCAGAGCTACGCTTCCAAGAATGTAAGTCAAATTCAGTAGCTAAATTTGTTACAGCTAGCCATAGAATTGTTATAGCTAGCTAACTGTTGCCTCCTGATAATTTATTAAGAGTAATAGAGTACTATACTGGGAGAATGCTCTCCCTCTGGAGAGGTGCAGGTAGAGTGGCACTTGTGGGTGCCAATCAGATGTATACAAGATGCTAATCCAGTATTGTAGCCACCTATCTGACAGTATGCAAAAACTAAAGGAAACAAGTGAAGATAAAAAACATTTCTTTGAAATAAAAACTGTAAGTAGGGATGATGTGTCAGCAAAAAGTGCAGAAACAAGAATTCCGTGACAGTGTGTGCTACAAAATTCCCTACTTCACTGATTCCTTTGAACATAGAATTCTACATGATAGTGTGACAGTCTGTGTTGCAAAATTCCTATGAACTTAGAATAATTATTCTACATGAGCTGGCTACAACCTAATTGAAGAGGTGGCAGTCTTTTGGCATCACATCTTACACATTATGTGAGAATGTGGAATCAGTGAAGTAGGGAATTTTGTAACACACACTGTCACAGAATTCTTGTTTCTGCACTTGACATAATTCCTCTAAGGTTCTTAGTTGTATCATGTGCACTTAGCTCCCTGTAATATACTTTTCCTGTTCTGTTCGTGTCTACAGAATTCCCAAGTGGAAATATTTGATATCCTCCCACTCTGACAATCTGAGTTCCTTCACTTCTTAACTGTTCATGATAATAAATCCTTTTTATTAATTTATTGTAAACGTTCCCTGAATATATTTAAATTGCTTCAGTGTTAGTCCGCGTGAGTATCAATTGGATAGAATTGCAATAGAATAGATAGAGTGCTAATTCTAATTAGCTTCAGAAATGAAGGAGGGTAATAAGGTGTATCTTAGTGTTCCTTACCAAGATGTCTGTTGTAGCCATTCCAAGGCAAGAGAACCCATAGGGAAGACATATTAAAGAGTCAGTCATTGCCGACACTATAAGATCTCCATGTTCTGGGCCAACAACTGAAGATGGAACAGATTTTACCCAGAATTGTTTTTAATCCATTCATGAAACATACACATTATAAAATTGACTAAATATACTACAATTACGCTATTGGATTCTCCGATGTAGATACAATAAAACTCCCTAGTACACACCAATGCACTCCAAAATGTAGTGTCCCCGACCCTGTAGTATACACCAATGACCTCCACAATGTAGTATCCCCCACTCTGTAGTATACACCAATGCACTCCACAATGTAGTCTCTCCCACTCTGTAGTATACACCAATGCACTCCACAATGTAGTCTCTCCCACTCTGTAGTATACACCAATGCACTCCACAATGTAGTATCCCTGACCCTGTAGTACACACCAATGACCTCCACAATGTAGTATCCCCCACTCTGTAGTATACACCAATGCACTCCACAATGTAGTCTCTCCCACTCTGTAGTATACACCAATGCACTCCACAATGTAGTATCCCCCACTCTGTAGTACACACCAATGCACTCCACAATGTAGTCTCTCCCACTCTGTAGTATACACCAATGCACTCCACAATGTAGTCTCTCCCACTCTGTAGTATACACCAATGCACTCCACAATGTAGTATCCCCCACTCTGTAGTATACAACAATGCACTCCACAATGTAGTCTCCCCCACTCTGTAGTACACACCAATGCACTCCACAATGTAGTCTCTCCCACTCTGTAGTATACACCAATGCACTCCACAATGTAGTATCCCCCACTCTGTAGTATACACCAATGCACTCCACAATGTAGTCTCTCCCACTCTGTAGTACACACCAATGACCTCCACAATGTAGTCTCCCCCACTCTGTGGTACACACCAATACACTCCACAATGTAGTCTCCCCCACTCTGTAGTATACACCATTAAACTCCTAATTGTATACCATTAAACTCAACGGTGTGCACATTAGCACAAAGAACACTTGGCCCCTCCAACTCTCAAATAGTTACCATAATTAAGTTAAAAAAAGCTACAACAAAATTTGACAACATTTAACATTTAAATGGAAAGACCCTTATTTGAACATAACTAAGAAGAAAACATTTTCACCAATTGTTAGGGTATTTTGGCATGCATTACAATAATTGAATTACCAATTCTTGCAACCAGGTGAATTGCTCTACCTCCAAATAATTTTTATTTTTTATTTTTTAAAAAATTTAAAAAAAATTTTTTTTTTAAATTTTGCCCACCCAAAAAGGACTAGTATATATACTTCATCTTATTTCCAAGCATTATCCAATATCTGGTTAAAAAAAAACCAAAAAAAAACACACAATGAAAAATAACCAAACATAAACCATTACAAATGTACTATTCAAAATAGTCATGGAAAACAACATCATATATCCAAACATAATATATCTAGCAAGTTAGACAATTTGTCGACCATATTATTAAAAATTCACTTGTAGGTCAGATTTCCCCTATCTATCTATCTATCTATCTATCTATCTATCTATCTATCTATCTATCTATCTATCTATCTATCTATCTATCTATCTATCTATCTATCTATCTATCTATCTATCTATCTATCTTTTTTTAAAACTTTTTGTGCATGACTAGTTGAATTATGAGAACCACTATGCTGATTTGGATTAAATTTGGCATGAGCACTTAAGGTGGGTGTGGGATGGTTATCGCATGATTACATTTCAAATTGTTATATCTTGTTTATCCTTCTCTTTTTTTGGTATTTTATTCATCACTCTATCTCTTTCTATTTGTACATAACCACTAGGATTTAAAGAAGAGCTGGGTAGATTGGGTTGAAATTTGGCATCAGTTTGTATATTTGCAGTTGATAGGTTACCAGTGGACAGGTTTATTCTATTCAGATAAACAATTTTTTCTAGCTTGTGCTGAATCACTGGTCTTCAAAACCAGGTTCCTTAAATAAGCTCCTTGCCTTCAGCCCATTTTGAATAATGAACCAAATGATATGACAAGAATCTATAATACGTACATATATCTAGAGAGAAACAAATAATATAACCCTTGACACTAATCTCTATAAGTAAAAAAACATGATAAAATTAATGGAGAGTAATTAGGTCATTCGAACACAATGCAATCATTGATACTAAGAAATAAAAAAGAATGGCCCAAAAAGTTAAAAGAAGCTTTACTCATATGTTCTTCTTATTATGTATTAAACAGGATGAAAAGAGGAAGGAAAAGAGAAAAGGAGATGGGATAAGGGAAAAATATGCATAATTGGGAATCAACTGGAAATGAAGGAGGGAAAGTAAATTTAAACACTGACTTTCCATTAGAAAGAAAAAAATAAGAGAGAAAAGGAAAAAAAAGAGAGATGAATAGGATAGAAGGAAAAAAAGAAGATTTAACAAATAAATATAAAATGGAAAAATTATAAAGAAAAGAAAGAAAAGTAGGGTGGGAAAAGAAAAGAAAGAAATAAGACAGAAGGGAAAAAGATTGAAGGGAAACTGATAGGAGGGAAAAATATAAACAGAAAATAAATATAGAAGGAAAAAAATTAAAAGGAAAAAAATTAAAAGGAAAAACTGAAGAGAAATAATTAGAAGGAAAAAGATATGGGGGAAAAAAATGTAAGGAAAAAAATAAAGGGAAAAGTGGTAGAATGAAAAATATGAAGGAAAAAGATGGAAGAAAAAAGATAGAAAGAAAAAATAGAGGGAAAAAAGATAGAGTATAAAGGAAAAAAGATGAATATAAAGAGAAATAGAAAAAAGAGATAGAAAGAAAAATAGAAGGATAAAGAAAGAAGAAAAAATTAGAAAGAAAATAGATAGAGAAGGAACAAAAAGGTAGAAGGAAAAAGATAGAAGCCAAAAAATAGAAGGAAAAAAAACAGAAAGAAAAAATATAAGGAAAAAAAAATAGAAGGAAAAAATAGATGAAAAAGGGTGGCAGGAAAAAAGGTAGGAGATAAAAAGAGAGAATGAAAAGAAAAAAAGAAAAAAATATATGAAAAAATGAGAGAAGGAAAATATGGAAGGAAAAAAGGTGAAAGGAAAATATTAAAGAAAGGATAGAAGGAAAAAAGATAGATATAAGATTAAAAAAATAGAGGAAAAAAAACAGATGGAAAATGACAGGGAAGAAAAATAGAAGAAAAAAATATAGAATTGAAAAAATAAATGAAAAAAGATAGAAAAAATGGAACGAACAAATTAAAGGGGTTGAAAAGAGGAAGGAAAAATAAGGAGGAAAAAAAATAAATTAGGGAAATCTAACCACATAGCTTAGGCTTGGAAACACTATGCATTAACCATTCTACTATATACTTTCAGGCTTCTTTTTATGAAAATTTATAATTTTTTTTCCCTCCTCCAGGGTTTGTACTTTTATGAAAAAAAAAAGTTTAAAGAATAAGTTAAGGTACCCACATTATGCTAAAATTTTTTTTTGTGGTTGTCTGACCAAAACTCTGGTAGGAGTTTGAAGTCGATGCACGGATGTGCAGACAGACAGGCAGATAGGCAGACCAGACAGACAGACAGACAGACAGACAGACAGACAGACAGACAGACAGACAGACAGACAGACAGACAGACAGACAGACAGACAGACAGACAGACAGACAGACAGACACGCTGACAGATATGAGTAGACAGACAAACAAATTGTGATTCATAATGAGATGAGAATAAGTGAGGATGACTTATAAAGGAAGGAACATAGCTTGATCTGCTACTGTATAGTGGTACTTCATCATATGTTGCAACAAATGCTATTGTCAATTTGAATGTTGTTGAAGGAAATGTATTTGATATAATTTCGTGTAGATTTGAATTCACCTTACTTGCGTCAAGAATATGATAGAATACATTTCCACTTTCTCTTGTATCTACTATATGCCAAAATGGAGCAATTATGCTGCCTGGGAAATCACTCGTGTCAGCAAAATCATTTGGAACAAAAAGAGGAACCTTCGAATGTAAGGATAAGTATCCATTGGTATACACCTGTTCACAAAAAAATAAAGTAAATCAATCATCTATACATATCCATTACAGTTATTTTCCTTTCTATATAATTCAACATGGATTCCAACTTATCTGAGATATAACCGTGAACTGCTTGATGCAGTATTCACTCTTATTTAGTAAGGTTGAGGAAGTATGCAGTAACATTTCTACTGTTTCTTATGTAAATATTGGTTTTAGTAATTCCCAAAAATGGAACAGAGTGAAGTATCTCTTCAGTACGGCCTCTATTATCCATAAATAATACACTGTCACCAACTTCTAGACCATAGAATACCAGTGGAAAATCTATGCAAAAACATGTATTCAAATAGAGATATCCGTCATAAATCATTAACAAGTAATAATAATATGTGCATATTCCAAATTTAATCAATTCTATGCATTAACTGTTACTGTGCAACTCTATTGGAACAAAATAGAGGTTGACTAAGATCTGGCTTTAGCTGATTTGCTTTAGTTTATCTTACCTGTTTGAGATTTTATTTTCTCTATTCTGTCAGCAACAATAAACAGATGTAGAATATGTCATAAATAGCAAGCAATACATTGTCACTATCGCCCCTCTACTCTGCTCTCTCATCAAAGTAGGTGAGCCAGCAACCTTATAAGAACTCAGACAAGCTCACTACAATGCTAAAAGTTAGCATTGCCTTCAAGCTGCTGCCAGTGTCACAGGAAATTTGGTTGCTAGGAAATTTGGTCACAGCATCCAAATTTCCTAGGAAATTGGGTCCCTAGCGTCTAGATTATTTTTGACACCTCCTAGGAAATTTGGATGCTTAATCTTTTCATGTTGAAGATGTTACTCTTTCAGGATTCCACTTCTGAGATGTCCACTGTAGGACATTTGGACAGCCCCCCTGCACACCCTGACCATGGAGGGGTAATCCAGGAAGACCCTTGGCCTGGTAGGATTCCGATTGCACATTAGCACGTGGCATAAACTGGTATAGCTATATCATCATAGCTGTGTTAGTTCTATTTTTGCAGAGGATTTGGGCTTGTCACTTATGTCACCATAACCCCCCTTTTTTGATGATAATGATTGCAATGTTATTTGTTTGTTTGATTACGTCATCTTTCTAGATTATTCACTTCTCATCTGATTTTTATATAAACTAGCATAAAATTTTGGCCTTCCAGCAGCGTTGCTTGCTAGGCCCATCTTCTGGGGCTGTGGTCACAAAATTGTCTTAAGAAAGAATGTCTTATGGGTGGACATGATTTTCTGGATTACATATCTTTCAGGATGATATGTATTATGATAGCATTTGTCTTTAGGGAGGTCTCGTTTTGTTGTAGGAAATGTCTTATGGGATGTCATGTATTGGTGGAATGCATGTCTTCAGGATTGCATATCTTACAATATTTTGTGTTTTACTGAGACATGTCTTACTGGGAGGTCATGTTTACTTCAGGGTATGTATCATAGGAGGGCAGCTTTAAAATTGTAGTTGGAATGTGCCAGACAATGATGGTGGGAGGTTCAGCTGTTACCATATACCTATAAGATTGGTTTGTAATCTTGGATGGAGTAATTTTCATTTAAAATAATTATGGTGAGTGCTAGTAAAGGGGGAGGGGGAGTGGAGGTGATTAGTGAGAGCAAAGAATTCTGTATGTTTCAGCTGCTCTCTAGAAGCAGTGATCTCATCCAGCAATTGGATGTAGTGGACCACTATTCTGAGCTCTACAAATTTTATTCTCCCTTTGGAATTGTCATTGGTTTCTTTTCCAGTTAACTTGGCTGACTGTCTTTTTGAAGTGTTAGCATGTGAAAGGCTATGCATTCCCTTTGATGGAAATAAAATGGTGGATGTGGAAGAGCCCTTTTTTTTTGGGCTTCTTTCAGTTACTAGGCTTGAATAATGGGGTGTTGACAAACAGGACATAACCAAGGTTACTTTAGCTTACCTGAATATCATGTCTGCCAATTTTGAACAGGATCCTTACAGCAGTTTTGCAGGTTATAGTACACATATATAAACACCACTAGCTCTATTAGTATAAGATTATAAATAGCCTTGTTGATTTCTTGTGTCTTGCATATTCTGAAAGAGATAAATTGTACTTCCACCTTAGCTATCAAAGCTGAGCTTTTCCACATTAAGCAGGGTGTATTTCAAATTTCGTGTAGTTTTTTTTTCAAATTGGCTGTTTTTTTTTTATTGTCCTTTTTCTGTGTGAGTTGTTATAAGTTCAGATTGTTTTTGTGTGCTTTCAGATAATATGTTGAATATCTTCACAAGCACAATTTTTTAGAAGATCCAGCTCATTGAAACCACAACCTTGACCTTTATTTTTTATGCTCAAGATCCAAAGTTCATTATCAGCAAGAGCACATAATTGATTTGCAGCATCCTATAGCACTTAGCTGACACATTTTATTTTATTTATGGGTTGTCTGTTTTTTTTTTTTTTTTTTTTTTTTTTTTTTTTTTTTTTTTTTTTTTTTTTTTTTTTTTTTTTTGCGTCTTTTCAAACTAAAACTATCAAAAGAAACTAAAACTATCGCTTGTATTTATAACCACCACAAGTACATACAGCTGCAAGAAAATTAGATGTGCATGGGTCTGCAAGAGCTTTAATAAAAATAAATAATTTCAAACAACAAAAAGAAAATGTTGTTTTTAATGAACTGTGTTAAATTTATGGGTCAATAGATGTAAATATTATGTTCAAGAATTGTCAAAATAATGGTTCAAAAATTGTTTGTTTGCTTTAGCAAAAAAAAACAAAAACATCTCAACATTGAAATATGTAGGTAAATAAATCAGAGCAATCAATAAGAGTTAATTAAATCCTTGGATAATATCAATTATAACTTCAAAATGGATGTCCAATTAAAAATTATGTATCAGGAAATAGCTACTAGACACATGAAAAAACAATTTTAAAGTATCCAAAAAATAAGAGTTTTTTTTTTTTTTTTTTTTTTTTTTTTTTTTTTTTTTTTTTTTTTTTGTGGTTTTTAAAATTTTTACTAAAGTCCACCTTAATGAATTTTTGCTGGAATAGGATTAAGCATATTTAATGAAGTGTATATTTTTGATGTATTCATGGTGGAAAATGTACTATTTACAAGGGTAGCCAGGATTTTGAAAAAGGGGGCAAATCATATTTAACCAAACTTATTTTGAAGGCTTTGAAATGGATGATTAGATTTAAATGAAATTTGCAGACATTATCATTGTGTGATAGAATAGTCATCAATACATGCAATAATAATAATTTTTTCCTTCTTTTTTATTTTTATTATTTTTTAAAAATTTAAACCATAAGTGGATCCCAGAGAGGAGGGAACCGAGGGAATTCAAATTTTCATTACAAAAAATAAGAAAAAAAAGAAGAAAGAATTAAAGCAATAAAATAGTGATTAAGAAGGAGGTTGATCTGTACACTCAAAATCCCCTCATCAGGGCAGCATTGAACAATACAGCAGTGCCTGTAACTCAGAAGGCCATATCTGGGTACATTCAGTATATTCCCAAGTGCAGGTGGGTATTTGTCCTCTATACACAACATGCTTATTAATTTTTGCAAATAAAAGATGTAGTAAATGTTTTTAAGTGAATCCTATCTTATCCTAGCTAATGCATCTCATCTTTTCTTTACAAGAAAGATAGGTTGGATTGGCTTGGTGGCTTGAGATTCTAGTCACAGCAGTGAGGTGTCGGGGACATTGAATACTTCATTGCAATCCCAATTTTATTCAATTTATTGTTTTAATTTATTTTATTGATTTTAATTTATTTACATATTTTTAAAATTCAAATCATGGGAAAATTCTTTATTAGATGAAAAAGAACTAAAGCTTAAAAATAATTGCCTAGAGCAATTAGCATTACAGAATGTGTCTTGCTGTTGATGAGCACTCAAACTTTCTATTTGCAGCTGTGGAAGTGAAAAAGGGGGGGGGGGGGGGGGGGGGCCCTGCAGAGTAAATGCCTGGTGAAGAGTCCCTCCCAGTGCCAACCTCTTGATTTCCACCTTTTTTTCAAGGATTGATCTTGACCAAACTTTCAGGGTTGGTATTGGGGCTGTGTAAATGCTGAAATTGGGTGCCAATGTACAACTATGTTTGCTTTGGAGAAGCTACTAGTGTAGTGACCAGGTGAGTACTCTTCCAAATTTAAATTTTCATTGCCACCATTCTCCAAGTATAATTGGTTTACTCTTTTAAAATCACAATTAGTGGTTTACAGCTGTTGGCATTGGATATTCTGCTACCATAAGTGACTTAGCAAAAATAAAAAAAAATAATTTTTTTTTAAAAACAGCAGTCAAAATTTTCCTTGCTATTATCTAATTGTTCCTTTTGTTGGGAAGTTTGAAAGATCTTTAGAGGGGTTTACCAAAAGTTTGGTTATTCCAGTAAATTCATCATCTTTTAAGCCAGGCAAGTGAGGAATAATTTAGCTAGATGAAATATTGCCATTAAATTTTTATAGCAAACTTGGACAGGCTGCTACTAGGGTTGAAAAATATTTCTGCAATGTTGTAGAAATTAGAGAAATTTTGTTCGCAGTGATTTTTCCATCAGTTGTAATATTTATTAAATATAATCTTGGCCTCAGAATAAGTGTAAAATGTATGGATAAGCTTCACAAAAACAAAACAAAAATTTAAATCCTGAAAAAAGGGGGGCAAATGCCCCTTTTGCCCCCCTCTGGCTACACCACCCACAGCAACTTACTGTTGAATCTGAATATTTGATTGTTTAGAAAATGTTGACAGTTTCTAACATTATTTAACTCTAAGACACAGATTTTTATTCTATTTAAACTTCAATAACCATGCAATAAATGCTTAAACATGTGTACTGTGTAGGATGTATATATCTGAAGAGAAATAGATTTATTTTCTTGTGTATGCTAGGAGGAAGAAAACCTCAAGTATAAAAGTTTTAAACTATTAGGTTTGGACCTACATGCTGTGAACCTACAACACCCTGATTTTTTAAGTAGCATAAAATCAGCACTGAGAGAATCAGCAGAAGAGAATAAGCAGCAAGTGAAGAAATAACAATATCCTTATTGAACTTTGTAAGAAATCCTTAGTCCCATATTGGGTTTGGACCCACATCAATTTAACCTGTAGTATTCTTGATTTTTAAGCATTATAAAATCACTTCATGCTCAATAACACTGCACTAAATAACATAAAAGCTCTGCTCACTTAGAAAATACATTGATATTTTGATTAGGCTTGTTAAACACATTCATGATGAGGAAGGAAAGCTATTTTAATTTTACTATCTTTCTTTTTTATTGCTTCTCAGTATTATAAGTTTTCGTATGCATTCTGAGGTATAATGGGGTGGACAAGATTTTAGGTACTAAAAGTCAACTAGGTCAATGCACTAGCCGCATAAATATTTCTAAAATAGTTAAATGGTTGGAAGTAAGGGGAAAGGAAAGGAGATCATAGGAAGTAGTGAATCAAAGATAAAGATGCAATATAATCAGAAAGTAGTGATACTGGAGGTGTGTGCAAGAAGCACTGGGTTACAATAAATGATATGTGTTGGGGATGAGTGAACAAAGGTACATAGGAAATAGTTTAACAAGATTTTTCTGACTTCACCTTTGATAACAGCTGATAATTTTTCCAAGTGAACTCTAATAATATTCCAACAAACCACATTTCTACTCTGAAGAACAGAGAGCAATTTTTAGCAATATCATTTTCTCCTCAGAACATCTTTGTTGCTTTCTTTTTTCAAACCTTGTGGGAATTCTCAAGTTCTTACCTAGTTTAACAGCTTGGTATACAAGTTCTTAATTAGTTTAACAGCTTGGTATACTGTTATTCATCATTTCTTTTTTATCATCCAAATATCATAGGAGCAGTCTTTATTTTTTTAGGAAATCTGGACCCTCGGCAACTAAATTTCCTAGCGACCAAATATCCTGTGACACAGGTGTGGCGTGGTGAGAGTTCTCCCGTGGTAGTTCTCATATGCCATCTGAGCATGCGGGGTGGAATGGTAACTCTTACCACGCAGCAGTGGCGTGGTAAAAGTTCTCTCCTCAGAGGAAAGGGGGAAAAAAAGCTAAAAAACAAAAAGAAATAACACCAGGAGGTTGGTTGGCAAATGAGGGAAAGATAATAACTACACTTAATTTCCATAAGACCACAGCTTTGAAGAATATCAGTAGCTGGAGGGGAGGAGACAGAGTTACATCAGCCTCCACCACTTTTTGTTGTTGTTGTATTAACTTGTTTGTCACTGTTCATATTTGGAAATGGTGTTTTAACCACCCCCCCCCCCCCCCAATAATATATGTGGTAACAGCATTACACTGGAAGAATGGTAGAGTGTGTCAATGTGAAAGGTGGAACAAAGACCACTTGTACTTCAGATATCCTTTGTACTGGATTGTTGTAGTTTCATGCTAACTATTAAGTAGAGGATAGGGCGGAATCCCAGGTTACTCAAATTCCTATGATGTTTGACCTGTCTAACCTACAGTGGGATTACCTTTCAAGTTTTGAAATTCCAATAACATCTATTTATCACCTTTCACGACTATGAAATTTCATATGACATACGAAATGTATGGTGCATTTCACTGGAGTAAATATTTCACCTATTCAAATGGCATTAGTAATGATGTTACATATTACAAATAAAACATTTTGCCAATAAAAACATTTCACCTATCCACAGAAATTCTGGACATGTCCTACAATTGGAAGCATTGACTTTTATGTCACTGTAAGTGTACTTAGCATACACTGATGCAGATCAAGTATCACTTTGTGAAGGAAAAAAACAACAAAACAAGCTCGTCATAAATCACTTTGAAGTGTCCTATAACTTAACTATAACAATAGCACACACTTGTTTCAAGTAGATTTTAAAAAATATATATCTTGTATATTACATGTAGAATATATTTAAAAAAATGAAATATTACATATTTGATAACAATGACATCCAGCAATGAAGTACATCTCACAATCAGTTATCATTACATAATGTAATTGTTCTACACTTCTTTAGAATCAGATGAACCAACATTCAGTGTTGGTGTGATTGCCAACAGGGAACAGTGTCATGATGGTAGAGTCACCATATGCTCTTTGCATGTTCAAAGTTATTTCCTTCTCTTGTAACACTCTTCTTTCAGTGATTCTGTTCAAGATAGAAGGCTCACACTTGGACAGTGCTGAACCAACTAGTTTTCTTCTGTTTCTTCGTCAGACATCATGACTATCTCTGATCGTCTCTCAAACAGCTGCAAATAAAAATAATGGTGAACTAATGCCTCATACAAACATCTCTTCAACTGATATTACCTGGACAAGTTCAAGTATTATGTGATCATGCATTATTAAGGTGGGCGGGGATGTGGTGGGGTGGTAGCAAGTTCAGGGTTCTACCCAGTGAAACAGGAAGGGAAGAAGCTTCTACCCCAGATTCCTTCCTCTTGTACCCAAGTCATAGTGCAGATATTAATTGACTACTGTAGTAAACCATGAACTCTAAATAATAATCACTATACTATGGTTTTCTGTATCCATTCATGTTATCTATTCATGCTATCTATATCAATATACTGTGATCACTTTTAATCACGAGATGAGTTCTTTGCTTTCTTGTACTTTTTTGTATGAATGTTTTTTTGTTTTTTTTTGCTAAAGAGTAATAAAGTTTAAGACCTTTTATTCATGGCTACCAAAACATTACAACCACGATTCACAAAAAGGGTACTGGTTTAGCTAGTTATGTCACACGATTATTAGGTTATGTCCAATTGTCGTTTTGGAATAGTTCGAAAGATTTGGCATTGATTCACCATTGAACTGATACTTAACATTACAGCTAAGCATATGGGACAGAAAAGGTGGGAGGGGGGGGGAAGGGGCAGTGGGTTACAAGATTCTCATCTCACCCATATTTCAATTTCTAAATAGACTGCAGCCATGACGACACACACAGCAGCCTCTTACATTCACATTACCATGAGTACATACATGATAGTGTCCTATAGATACACAATGTCAAAGGGTCCACTCTACTATAACCATGGCAAGACAAGGATCATAGAAGTGAAGATCTCTACAATAACCATGTTACCACAGGTTCTATTCAAGTGAGGGTGTACTGTAATATAACCATGGAAATGCAGGGTCTATACAATGATGATCTCTGTACATTAAGTATGATAACACAGCCTTTGGCAGTGAAAACGTCTTTTAAGTGGGTGTAGTTACGCATTGCCAGATCCACATGCTCACACAATTACTTAGACTCCACATGCCAATTTTCAGGCTGATTACAATAGCATCTTGGCAGTGAAAATAACTCTGAACACATACACACAACATGCACACACACGCACGCGCGCACATACACACACACACTCACATTCACACCAGGAATGTGCCCATTTGCAAACATAATACAAAAGTTGGACAAAATTTGCTTCCTAAGAAGAAAAAACACTTCAGGAGGAGTAGAATGGATCTGAAATATTAGAAATGAATAAATTTGAGACTTTTTTTAGTGTTTTTTTAAATTTTTTAATTGGCAAAGTGAACGCGAATGGACTTTAGCTACATGTTTCCAAATAGTTTGAAGAACTGCATCCATGGTTATAATACTTATAGGCAGTATTGCTTATGTAATTATTTGCATCCTCCTCAGTTACAAACTTGCATAGCTTATAAGGTAGGATAGAGGTCAGGAAAACTGTATAAATGTGAACTAGATATAAAATTTAAATAACATCCCATTCAACATAGTTAGCTATAACAAACTTAGTCCTTCTTGCTGATTTACCTGAAGTCTGGGAGATTATCAGCTTGATCTGAATATTAAAAAAATTATACAATGCAATTTGTTTTTTTTTTTCTGTGTTGTACTATTCCTTACTCTCTGCCTCTTGCAGAAAATAGTAATAGTCAGGAGCTCCATAGCTGTAGCCATTATCTTATGCCATGCAAAATGAGCATGCAGAATGAGCATGCAAAATGAGCATGCAAAATGAACATGCAAAATGAACATGCAAAATGAACATGCAAAGTGAACATGCAGAACGAACATGTAGAATGAACACGCGGTGCTCTATTGCTCTATTGGTAAATATCTTTAATAACATAGTGGTGGGGTTATTCCACCAGAATGAACCAGGTGATGCTATGCCCTCATAAATCATACAGGTCAAATAAATTCCTGCCTACACCCTTGAGTCAATATATTACACACATGATGAACTTTAGGGTGATGAATAAGACTTACAGTTCTTGTCCCACTCCTGATGGTGTGTACTAGCCTTCTTCAAAACGCTTCTCTGCTGAGGTCTTAGCATACCAGGCATGTGCCTTCCATGCTTCTTATAATGGATTAGATATGGTTCATTTTAGTCTTTCTAAAGGAGTTTGGAGCATCTTTTCCATTTCTGGTGCCAATCAAATGATTTCTTGCATCATCTTGTCCACTCCCAGATGCCAAGCCAGGTCTCTTCTGGATTCATTTCCAAGTTTTAGTAGCATGAGAACTCCTACCATGGGAGAACTCTTACCACATCACACTGGCCTTCAAGTTCTACCTTAGGTGGTGCATTTCCATAGTCTGGTTCAAACTACTAGACTAATAAAAAAAAAGTAATGATCAGTCTGGTCACAGCTGCCATCTTTAGGTGATCCTGGCATAAGTGTGGCATGAAGCAAAAATATAATTTTAATTGTAGATATTAGTGGTTAGCTGGTGAAATATGAAGATAATAAACCTTCAGAGCCTGGAAATCTGCAACCACATATAAAATATAATAATTTGTCAGAGTGAGGGAAGGGAAGCCTTAGTATTTTTAGAGCCAGTGTGCTAAAACTTTTGTTTTATCAAGACCACTTTTTTTCCCTAGAAACCCACTACAAGCAGCTTCACCAAACTTTGCATAATGGCTGGGATGGTCTAGGAGCACTATTTTAAGTGGGTCTTGAACATTTCACCCCTTGTGGAAGGATAGGGGTGGGGTGATGTGCTGACAAAGAGAGAATTTTTGGCTTTTATTGGCTGTAATGCCCACATGGAGCCCACATGGAGAGGTGTTGCCAAGTGTAACCCAGACTTAAACTAACCTACACACATTCATATCTACTAAGTTTTATCAAAAACTTTTCAGTTGATTGATCATTGACTACCAAGATTAAAATTTTGTTTTTTGCTAGCTTATGCTCATGATGTTAACATCAAAAGGGTCAGGTAGGTCCTATTGTTTAAAACATTCAGGCTATCATAGTTCAATCTCAGGATGTGTAAATAGCTATATACATAAGAAAAATGATGGCCTATTAGAGCCATAGCTCCCACAGTGTTTGGAAGGGCCTCACCAAACTTGGTAAGCTTTTCTTTGTGACCAGGATGACAATCACTAAAAATCTCAACATGACATATTGATCCCTCGCCCCATCTCCCTGTGAAACCCCCACCTGCTTCAAGGCTTTTTTTGGGACTATTGACAAAGGGTTTTTACCTGTTGCACACATGTCTAGTAACACTTGAATGGTGGGGAATATGTCTACAAGATTTGCTCAAGAATGGATTTTTAAGTAACTGTTTACTGTTTGGGCACAGAAACATATTTTTAAAAATGAATTGGTTAAAACTTATTATTATTATTTTTTTTTACAGTAAGGGAAAACTGTGGTTACAAATAAATACCTTTTAATGTATAGAAATCAAAATTTCCAATCATTATCTTAATTTATTGAAGAAATAAAACTGGAAAATTTCGGCCAGAACGTAATTGTTTAAAACTTTTTATATATTTTTATTAATAATAACTTAATGTTTCACTGGAAAAAAAGGTTAAGAAAAGAAAAAGATAAAAGGAAAAAAAAATATATATAGAAGGAAATAAAGAAAAAAGGAAAAATAATAGATGGGGAAAAAGAAAAAAAGAAAAAAAGTCTGAAAGAAAGAGTTAGAAGCCCCCCCCCCCCCCCCCACCCCAAAAAAAAAAAAAAAAAAAAAAAAAAAAGCATTAAAAAAAAAAAAGGTAGGGAAAGAAAAGGGAAAAAGATGAATAAATAATTGAAGGGAAAAAAAACAACCATGACTAGGGATGTATTTGCCTTCTCTATTGAAGCTAAGTCTCTCTGAACTAAAACTGAAGTATAAAATCACATGCAAATGCCTTTACTCCATTACTGTGTGATCAAAGCACATTATGCAATGGAATAGTTGCTAAACATTAATATTAGTCATGAAAAGTAGAGATAAATATATTGATTTCCCCTTCTTTTATCCTTTTTTTTCTTCTTTTATTAATTTTTTAAAAATTTTTATCCACAATTCAGTAGAAGCATTAAACCATAAGTTAGCGGGTTTTTGGCTGGAAATTTCCAGTCTTGTTACTTCATTTAATCACAATCTTGATATTCACTATATGTTGCAAATTTCATAATTTTATTAAACACTATTAGATGTTATATATATTTTTTTGTATCCCATTTTTTTATTTTTTATTTTAAAGATGAATATATTCTATTCTTTAAATGTTCAAGATAAATATAAATATGAAATAATATAAGATCTTTAATTATTTATTGAGAAATAGTGGCCTACACTGAGCTTAGAAACTAACTACACACACAGGTGTGTCTGTGCATGTGTGTGTGTATGTGCACATGCGTGCATGTGTGTGAGTGAGTGAGTGAGTGAGTAAGTGTGTGTGTGTGTATGTGAAAGGATGCAACCACTTCGTAATGCAAATGTGACTGATTTCACTGTATGAGTCAGTGTTGTACTGACTATCTATTTGCTCCATTAGGAATTCTTTATCACGTTTCTTTGATTAGACTTGACTGAAACATGTTTTTCTTTTGTGATATTGTAGAATATAGTGTGAAATTTATAATCTACAAAATATTTGTTTAATATCTTCACTCTTCAAACTCTGTTTTTGGAGTAAGGGGGATACATTATTATGGTATCATGGTGTCTTTATAGAGATAGGAGCAGATTCAATGGCCAGCTAGTATAATCGAGACTTAAGGATTATATTGAAACTAAAAAAAGTATATCTGGCATTGCCCAGGATCAAATATATAGATTATTTAAAGAGAAATGTATTGAAAACTACAAGTGGAGATTGAAACAAAACATTGGGAGATTTGTGCAACCTCCCACTTCATAGCACGAATATCTACTTTCCTTCCCTCTCCCACTAAACACATCACAGAATAAGGTTCATTCAGTTTTTTTATATCCTTCTGGACTCTGTTGCTTCAAAATTAAATTGATGTACACACACACATGCGTGCCCACACACACACACACTCACTCACTTACCACCCACCCACCTACTCACTCACTCATGGTGGACCTTGATATAATGGTAACCAGGATTTTTCTTAGCATTAATGAAGGTATTCAATTGGCTAAGCATAACTCTGTCGTAAATGCTCACCTTGAAAGACCAAAGCTAAAGAATACCATGTTTGCGTCACCACATGTACGAAATAATTAATAGAGGTAAGATAATTAAGAAATATTTAGTTAATAAAATAGTGCAAATCATTTTTTGATAATGGTGGATGAAATAACTTTTAATAAAGAAGTAATTGATTTATGTGTTCAGTTTCTAAATTGTGACCTCAGAGAGGATTTTATTTTGGTTGTAATGTGCCAAATTAACTAGAGTTACTGGCTAGGTTATTGCTACTTGTGTCCTCGATGTCAGTGACAAATTTGGTCAGGATGTCAAAAATGTTCGAGGACAGGGGTATGATGGAGCATCCAATATGTCCTGTGAGTGGATTGGATTGCAAATTGATAGACTCTCCACTGTAAGATGTAAAAAGCTATCATGACAAATTTATTTCTGGCCCGGCAACACCTGGTATATTCATTGTGTTTATTGGGGTAGTATTTAAAAAATTAAAAAATAAATAAATAAAAAAAAACAAACTTAAATGAACATGCCTTGTATCTGTTGCACTTATTATTAAAAATTAACACAGCTGGATTTTGATTGTTCCACCCATTTAATTTACTAATAGTATATATTGTATTTAAACTAAAGAAACAGAACTTTTTATTACTTTACATATATGTTGATATTTTATGAATACTAGCGACAAACTTGCCCTATGGGAAGATTTACGGCCCACATAGTCACAAAATTTTCTGCATGCTGAAGTTTTAGTCCTGTAACTCAATTCTTTTTTCTGGCTGAAGTACAATTTTTTTTTTTTTTTTTTTTTTTTTTTTTTTTTTTTTTTTTTTTTTTTGTATATATAAAGGAGTGTGACCTAGACATGCTTATAACATCGCCCTGGTGACAGTGATCTTAAATATATGTGGTTTTGTGGTCTAACTTCAACCGTTCAATCATGAATTGAGGATACACAGACAGACAGACAGATTATTCGTACTTTATAGTATATATATTACATTGTGGAGCTTTTGCATCACATGAGTTATTCACATATTTATCTTTCTAATTAATAAAAACATCATCACTCTGATTACTCAAAAGGTCCAGTTAAATGCTGAGTTGACTTTGCACTGGGATAGAACTCTTGTAGTAAATATTGAAGGAAGTCTGGGTCCTCCATAATCTGCCTCAATCTCTGATCCACCTTTAATGAAGGAAGTCAGTTGGGATTTAACTCATGACTCTATATGTATATATAATATTATGTAGGACTATTTGGCGATTATGTATGGCCATATTTTTCAACTATATTTTGTTAAATTTATATGGTAGCTCAAAATAATACTTGAGAATGTTGGACACTTAAACATATCATGAAGCATATCATTGGAGAGCATTTGAACTAAGCTTTCATTTGGCAATAAGATTAAGATTAACGGTAGGGTTGAGTGACAAAAAAGTGATGGTACATATTATATATCTCATTAATTAATGAGAATTTGGTTACTACCACCCCCCCCCCCCCAAAAAAAGAACACCCCTTTGAAAGATCCTGGCTACGTTCTGCGGGCCATGTTAAAATGATTAACATCTCTTTGATGTGGTAGCGTGTGAAAGGCTATACATTCCCTTTGATAAAAATAAAATGGCAGATGTGGAAGTGCCTTTTTTTGGGCTTCTTTCAGTTAGTACACTTGAACAGTGGGGTTTGGATGAAAGAAACATAGCTGGAGACATAGCCAAGGTTACTTTTGCTTACCTGAATATCACATCTGATAATTTTCAAAAAGATCCTTACAGCCATTTGGCAGGTTATCGTGCATATATAAATAAATATATAAACACTACTAGCTCAATTAGTATAAAATCACCGAACATCCAATATCACCTGATTCAATGACAAGATCAATAGTCATTGTTGAAGAACTGCATTCACTCGATTCTGCAACAACGTATTGTATTTAGCTACTACAATATGATTTTTTTGTTTAATTTTAAATCAAGATCAATCAACTATTGATCCTCAAAAATGAAACTTTTAACCTCTATTCCATCTTCTTTTTTTAATTATGTTTTACTCCCATACCTATTAAAATTATTAAGATCAGCTTCTCTAAAGCATTTTCCAGATAGGATCCCAACATGATTGATTTTAGATCATTAAGCCCCAAGATGAAGAGCCATAACATATCAATCATGATTTATAATCCATGAGCTGGGCCAACAAATTATGTCTTTCTGTATCACCTTGTACGAATTATTTGCATGATAATAAAAAAAATAACAAAAATATTTAAATGAGCACTTGGAAGTGTTCAATAAACCATCTTTTTATTTTCATTTTTGCAAAGCTCAGCCATAATTATTATCTGTCATGTTTTGGTTATCAGAGCATACCCACTTTTTAGTGCCTATAATGGGTTGAAAGTACAATGATATTTCCAAAATTATGCTTCCAACATTGCATTATTGCAGTAATGAACTATTATTGTAAGTCTATGAACTTTGACACTTAAGCCTTGTCAATGTGGTCATTTGTGAGTGCAGATACAAACTTCCATTCGTGCCAGCTGGAGAACGATAACTACAGTAAGTTGGCTAATTTTATTAGATGAAAAGTAGAGCAACAACAACATGACTGAAAGGAGTGTGCAACCTGGTTATGCCAACTCTGAGAATATACTCTCTTCAAGGCAGATAGTATCTGGTATCATAATGGGAGGCATCACCATGGTACAACTCAATGTCAAGGGATAACAAAATGCAAGCTAAACACCATCAAACACACTCCCAACAGTGAAGAAGTAACAGCTGTACTGTTGCAAGAGACTCATATTCATGATGCCTGCCACCTAAACTTGCTGGGTTTCATATTTGCCATTTACACCAAAGGTGGGATCCATAAACCGGCCATATTTGTGCTCAATACAGCCAATTGGACACAATTCACTGTTTTGATGCATGACATTCACCCAGAGTCAACATCAAGAAGCATTGAGGGCATGTCAGTAGTGAACATTTACATACCGCCCATGACAAAGCTCCATTGCAAAATATGACTAACCCGGATTATACACAAGTGACCTCAATTACCACAACACGGTTGGGTTTATAAGGAAACAAATGCAGATGGTGAGGCACTGTCCAACTGGACCTCTGCAAATGATGTTTGCTTCTTTTCAACCTCAAGCACCAGACAGCTTCTACTCAGGTCATTGGGGTTTAACCACCAAGTCTGACAGGCTTTATTTAACATAGTGCTGCTCCCATCCATTGCAGAATTGTTGATCAGTTTCCACAGTTACAACACCAATCTTCAATAGTTGAACCAACCAATCCAAACAGGCCTACTTGAAACCACCTTGCATTCGAAAGCTGACAGCCTGAAATTTATAGCAATAATGGAAACAGCTAGTGTAACACTCCTCGATCCATCCAGTGGGGACAACCTGGATTCATTGTATGAAGAATGGAGGAAAATTCTCATATATGCAGCTAAGGGATTCATTCCATGAAGATGTAGAAAGAGCTTCATTCCAATGTGTGATGCAGAGTTCATTAGTGAGCAACCTGGACCAAATCTTGCAACAAAGCAACCTGACTGAAGGAATACCTTGATGAGAAAAAAAGACTGTGATGGTAGGAATCAGTAGCGGCCATCCATAGACTTCGTTTTCAAAAAGAAAAGGTTAAAAGATTTTCAATTGTCTAACTTGCAGGACTATTCAGATGAAAAAATGTCCTGTCATCACCAAAGTGGATGCTTTCCCAGGAACGACAAAAAGTTTGAGAAAGTGGTGAACATTGAGATCAGAGTGCTCATAGAGGCCCCTTTAGGTCAAATAAACATCTTTCAGGGTCATTTATTGCACAGGAACTATTTGCTCAATTACAAGTTATCCTGAATGCTAACCTAAAGAAATTTGGTTATGTTCAACTAAAATATTAAATACTCATAACAACATTGTCATACCTCATATTCAGTCACCTGAAAAGGTTTTTATACCCTGCAAGCTGGAATGAAAAACATGACCAAGAATTACATATATACAATGAAGTCCGATATACTAGAGTTCCATAGAGTCCCATCAACTTATATGAATATAAGATCTAACTGGAAACATAAACATAACACAACATCCCTTTTACATGTAATCACAAGGTGAATTTTTCAAAACATAATCATAATTTTTATCTGTTGAAGTAATCCTAGGCCAGGCTAGGCCTGTGATGGGGATTGACCCATGACAACCTCATTAAATTTTTGGAGGTGCTGATATCTAGCCGCAGTTTTGTCCTGAAGACTAGTGATGGGCAGACAAGCAGGCTCAGGCGATTTAAGAAACAACTTCTTCAAAAACTTCTCTAGCTCCAATATTATTCAACATTAGCATCCACAACAGTCATCCCTACAACCACTGCCAAAAAATATGGTTATTCTGACAACCTGGCACTCTTGCATGCAGACAAAAAATGGGGGAAAGTGGACATGACCATGGAAGAAAACATGCTTATCATTGAGGGTTACCTGCAAAGGTGGCGCTTAAATCTGTGTCACCAAAACCACTACTTCTGCCTTTCATCACAAAAACAAGGAGTCAGGCTCTGACATTAATGTCTGGGTGGATTTCGAAGTGCTGCCACACAGCAAATATCTAGCATATCTTAGAGTTCTGCTGGATTTGTCACTAAAATACTGACATCATATAGAGGGGCTGCACTGTAAAGTGGCTGCCAGGAACAGTTTTCTATGCTGCTTGGCGGGCAAGAGTTGTACTTCAGCATCAACACACTGCACAGGTGCCATGGCCACAGTGATAAAGGAAGCAGTGTATACCTGTCCAGTGTGGTACTGTTGTGCATGTGATCACAAGCTGGATGTGCTGAGCGATAATCAGGATTGAGTCTGGATATCTATGTACCATGCCCATGAACTATTTTCCCATCATTTGTGATATTGCACCATTCAATCTTCGAATAGAAGCCACTACTTAGGCTTTAATTGCAAATACGTGACCATCATCTGACCATATACTACACAACTGTGTCTCAACTGCAGCTGACAGTGGCAACTAATGCTTAAATTTTTGGCACCCTTTTCAAAGGTATTCCCAAGTCTCATTACTAACCCACAAGAGATCAACAAGTGGAATTGACAAAGGAGGTGCAGCACTGCCACATCTCAACAGGTTCTTCCTAACACTGCACATTGGCCTATCACATGGAGTGAGTGAGCCAAGAAAGAAAGCAGTGAGTAAAACTGAACCATCTACTAACAGGAATTGGCTGCTTTGGTGCATCCATAGCCCAATGGGGCCTATGTGCTTCACTGGCCTGCCCATGCGGAGAACAGAGCCAAATGGTGGACCACACATCCAGCTCACATTAGCCTGCCACTCCTCCTGGTGGTTTGAACAAGTTGCATGAACCAATTATTGGTTGAAAGACCTGGAAGTTGAATTTGGAATACCAATAGTCACTCTGTGTTCTTTATATGCAAGAAAAAGTGCAGGCTTATAAAAGGCACATGGTCTTGGCAGCTCCAATACTCCATTGGAATTGTTAGAATGGAGGCTGCACTGTGATAAAGACTCATGCTACTAGAAAATAACTGGCAAGATACATACCAAATAAATGTTAATTGATATGAACAAAGCTGTGCATTATTCAAACAGAGAAAGCTTTAGAAAATAATAGAAATTTAGCTTCTTCTAAAACTTATGATTCATGGATAATTCTTTTTTAGTTTAGGAGTCAAAACTACAACAGGAAATGTAGAAAATATCAATGCACTCAATATATTTGGCCATGGGCTCTCTTATTCTCAGCTGGAAGGGAATTAAACTCTTTGTGTATGCAGATACTAGCAACTAAGTAACAGATATAAGTTAACTTGTGTCCTCTATCAAACCTCATTGCTATCTTCACACATCTTGCTTAGGACATATATTGATGCACTTGAAGACCCTCACTGGGAAGGTGCTTCACATTATATTCATGGTGTAGTTGTGCAATCTAAGGTATATGGTCCATTTCACCATGTAGGTAAACTTCCACAGATTGAAAATAAAAGTACACATAAATTAATTAGTGTGGAGGAATAGGACCTGGAGATCAATGTAGCATGTGTGGAAATCTGATCCGTGGCCATGGTTGTGGCCATAACTCATCCCGGGATGGGTTGTGCCCCCAAAAAATTAACCAGATTGGAAATTTCCACAAAAAAAAACAACAAAAAAAATTACTTAACCATGACCATGAATTGAACCAGGGACCTTAGCACTGTTGGAGGAAGTTTTAAAGGAACAACAAATTTCCAAGAAAGTAATATATATCTCTGCCAACTTGTTAAAGTTCACAGGTAAAAACACAACTTTTATGTTGTGTAGGATTTTTTTTCTCTCACATGATAAACTTTGGAGTACTCCACAAAAGAGAAGTTACTCCAAATTATGCTGTCCAACTGCTACATAACGGGAAGGGTGCATATTTTTTTAACTTTCAAAAAAATTTTGTCACAGTCTCTTTCAACTAGCTAGCTATTAGCTATGAACTATTTATAAGTATGTGGTTGTCTTTCTTTTTTCGTATTAACTTATATTATAGAGTTATTTCTTTGTAGAAAGAGCTGCTGTGTATAGGGTGGCTCAATATTGATAAAAATGTAGATACTGGAGTTTTATAAAGTGACAATGTTAGGTGAACAAATATCTTTAAATTATGATTGAATGTCCATTGATTACACCAATGTAAGATTTCATCGATATAATTTTGTAGATTAATGCTGTCCTAGCAGGATGCTATTGGTAAAATGCACTAGATATAGTCGGGAAACACCAGGGTGTGGAAATGCTTACTGGATTGAGGAAGATCATACAAATAAATTAAATAGAGCATACATACGTGTACTTCCCTGTGGACACTCCAGATGAAACAAGTAAAAAATATATAGTGTTTATAATTATTAAAGACACACTGAAATCTGCCCATGAGGTATACCTTAAACCCTAACCAGAAGTCCCCTGTTATTCCATTGGTTCACAACTTGATTAACAACTCTGTGTGAGGTACACTATCTAAATTGTTTTGCAAGGCCATGTATATGATGTCCACTTGAGATCGGCTCTCAGTTTCTTTATAAACTTAATATAATTTAGTTCATAAAATTCAGTAATATATAATACATTCAATAGAACAAACAGGGTGATCATGTTTACTTTTGCGCTTAATTCTAGTTAATGAAGCTACATCTTCATGTGCAGTTCGGAGATATCAATCCTCTCACACTAAATATGATTAGTTGTCACCATGCAGGATCAGTTATGGCAACAGTAAGTGGTGGAGGAGTCCACATGTTCTACCGACTATAGAATAACATTTCCAGAAATCTCAAGATCTTCTAATTGCATGTGAGAAATATCTGACATAGATTTTAGCAAGGGTAACAACAGATCATATAGTGACCAGCTAGATTGCATTGAATATCCAAAGTAGGATGAAGGGCCAATCTCAGTAAATGTTGTTATATATTTTTCCTTCATCACTGTATAAGGTACTCAGTGTATATATTTTTTCAGATTGTTTGCCAGTCTAAATTTTTCAGGAAGAACCCTTGCAGATAACATCTGAGGTAGTTGTGGATTAAGCATGTAATGCTAAAGCTGCTGACTTAGTAAGTAGGCAAAAAGAGCACCTTTCAAATATTGTTCTTTAGAGGTGTGATGTTGACATTCTCTATACATGATCTGATAAACCTGAACACACCTGTTCAGTTTACAAAAAAAAAATTTTATATAATGATTATAATTAATATGGTCATATGAAGGTGTATGGCTATCTGTACATTTGCAAACCTTTGCACCTACGTACCTGAAATTTAGCATACACACAAAACTTAACTCTATGAGCAACATAGGTTGGGTCCCACCGAGTCAGACCACTTCCTCTTGGTGTATGAGGATAAAAATAGTCAGTGTATACATTTATGAAAATGTACTTCCTGAATAACCACAGTACCAAATTAAATGTGCTCTTCAGTGTAGATGTATCCTACATTGAGTATTGATTATAGCCCAAAAACTTTGGGGTATCTGGCCATGCTTCTTACTGTGGGAGTGTGAGGCTAATAATGTCACAAATGCTATTAAGATAAATTCTTTTTCCTAGAAACCTGAACATGGCATACATGCTCATCATGACTTTGAGAGAGAGGGGGGTTAGGTCCCACCTGACTATACCTTGTTATTTGAGCATGTCTGGCTACAAATAATTTATACATAATTATGAATGCATGTTTCTGTGTATCCATTTCACCACCGAGGCTTCTAACTAATGGAATCCACTCTTTTGGATGGAAACATTTAATACTGATGATGGCTTTCAGCCCCCCACCCCTTCCCACGTCCAAAAAAAAAAAAATTGGATGACCTAGCTACACTTCTTCCTGAGGGCATCTGAGCCTAAAAAATAAAAAAAATAATTAAAAAAAAAAAAAAAAAATAATAAAAAAAAAAATTCTATTTGGGACTAACCATAGGAATTAGATATTTAAAACTTGCCATACCAGAAATCACCACTCTGGTGCTGGGTTTCACCTTGACAGAACACTTCCTCTGGGAAAGTAAGATTAAAATTGAAAATAAGATATTAGTCTAAATCCTTGGCCATGGTGTGAGTCACACTTGGCCACACCACTTTCCTCTGCCAAGCCCCTGTACCAAATGAAAAATCTTTAGGGTAGATAATCCTACAAGGAGAGGGTTTTATTTCCAAGCAATTTTGGATTATCTGACCACAATTATCACTATAGGCAAGTCTAGTTAAAAATGCCACCAAAGAACATGTGATTGATATAAGGTATTATTGCTGATCAAATTCATGAACTTTGAGATCTACAAGCATGCAACCTCAACTTGATTTTGGTAGGGTCATGTGCTGGATTTCTTAGCCATACCTGTTCCTGTAGACATGTCATACCTTGGGAATCATGGGGTATGTCTGCTAGTGAATGAATATAAATGAAATTACACAGAAATAATAGTTGATTAGATAAATATTTAAAGTTCAGGGGAAAAATTATGACTGTCGATCAGTTAAATATTTAAAGTCCAGGGGCAAATATTATTCTTATGGAGCTCTAATATGTTGAAGCTCTAGCCGTATTAGTTTAATTCCCCTCTCTCCAGTTATCTACTGAGGCACATTATCAAAAAGGTTAATGCATTGATTCTACTTTGATTGTTTCCTCCCATATGTAATTAGGTCAAGATTCAACCACAAGAGCACACTGAATTCTCACTAAAATAGTTTTACAATGTATAACTGTGGTAAAGCTATGTTTGATTATGTACCCACTTTCTCTTCCTTTATTGATTAATGTATGCATACAATAGGATGTCATGTGATTGTTTGCCAAGTGTCATAAGTGTGGAAAGTTATGATACATACACTTTCTGCATGCCCTTCTTCAAATAAGAAATTTTTGAATAAAAAAAATAAAAAAAATCAAGAAATTTTCCAAGTTGCCAAACTAGGTGGGTTGACAATGCATAATTTGGAATTGGCTACTGGGGCAGCTGTATTAGCTATTTCTGATAATACATTACATTCATGTTTTCCAGAAGCCCAGGTTTCAATGACAGTATGATTTTGAAGACCAATACTGGGAAATGTATGATTTTTACTGGAGAGTGTAAAGTTAATGTGCAGTACCAGGATGGTAAACTGCGAAAATTGAACTAGTTGGATATTAAAGGGAGTTACCCAGCACTGCTAGAGGAACATGGGTTACAATGTTATCATTTGGACTGGCCAAGTATTTAAACTTTGTCTCAAGTACCAAACTGGAACCTACCAGTGTTACTTGATCAGTACAAGAAGGTGCCAGTAAATAATTTAATGCAAGGCTATCCTCTAGTACTTACTCAGCAAACCCAAAGTTTTGTAAAACTCGACCCCTATCCATTGACTTGAGAGATGCTCTTGAGCATAAACTGATTGATTATTAGAGGCTGGAGTGGTTGAAGAAGTCAATTATGGTGAGCGGGCAGCACCCATTGTTGTAGTTCTGAAGCATGATCACAGTGATATGATCTGTGGTGACTACTAGGTAGCTATCAATCCTGTTTTAGAGGTGGATCAATATCCTCTCCCACGTCCTGTAGATTTGTTTGCCAAATTAGCTGGTTGAGAGGGATTCACTACTCTTGATCTCTCGCATGCTTAACAACAACAAATTCTTAAGAAAAGTTTTCATAAATTTTAAAAGCTAACTGTGGATTGTATAAGTATACACAACTTCCGTTATGGGTGGCTTCTACAATGGCCATGTTTCAAAAGAGCATGAATACCTTGCTATAAGGTACACCTGGTGTCATTATTTGTAGATGCCATATTATGTCACATGTACATCAGAAAGGGAGTATCTTCATAATCTAGCAAAGGTTCTTGACAAATTCAAGGAATATGGTGTAAGAGTGAAGCAGGACCAGTGTAAATTCACAAGTGCATCTGTCGAGTACCTAGATCACAGAATTGTCCCTGATGGCATCCATTCCATGGACTGCAAATTGGAAGCTATCTGTGAGGCTACTACACCACAAAACATCCAAGAGTTACATTCATTTTTGTGGCTATTGAATTATTATAGTAGTTTTATCCCCAAATTTTCTTCTCTCATCCAACCTTAAGATCGACTTCTATGCCAAGATACTCACTGGAAATGATCAAAAGACAGTGAAGTGGCACCCCATGTAGCCAAGAAAGGCTGTAATCCTATAACTTGTTGGTATATTATGACCTACCTTACCTGTTAGGATGGCTGGAGATGCCTCTCCTAATGGTATTGAAGCATTCCTTTCTCATGTTATGCAGAATTGTTTGGAACAACCAATTCCATTCAAACACAGATGTTGTCAATGAGTGAAGGTAACTATGCTATGTTGGAGAAGGAGGCTATCGCTTCAACTTTTGGAGTATGGAGGTTTCATACTTATTTGTGTGGTCATCCATTTACACTGTGATAATGACAAGCCATTGCTGTGTATTCTGGGTCCTAAGAAAGGGATGCCACTCATGGTAGCAGCACATCACAGAGATGACTATTATATTATTGGTAGCCTGCTAATATGATATTGACTTTAGATCTACCAAAGACCATGCTTTTGCTGATAGACTCTCAAGACTTCCTTTGTCTACCACCAATACACCAAGCTTGATTGAACCTGAAATCTTCAAAATCTCAACATTGAAGCTTTAAAAGTGACTGGAGTACAGTTACAAGCCACTACTAGGAATGACCCTGTCCTGAGCAAGATACTTTGCTACACTAGAGATGGCTGACCAAGTGAGGTTGTAATCTTTTTTTCATTCTATTTATAGGAGAAAAGAAAAGTTATCCATTGAGAAAGGTTATCTACTTTAGAGTATTGAAGTGATGGTTCCAATAAAGTTGCAGGACTAGCTCCTGGAAGAGTTGCATGAAGATCATCCAGGTTTGTCAAGAATAAAGTCAGTTACAAGGTCACACATGTGGTAGACAAAGCCATACAAAAGAAGGCCAGGTCATGTTCTCAATTATTAACTGTAAGGTATCCACCTCCAGTGGCTCTCTTACATCCTTGGTGTTGATCAGAGTAACCATGGCATCTCATTCATGTGAATTTTGCAGTACCATTTCAAGGAGAAATAGTTGTGTTCACTGTGGATGTGCATTTAAAATGGCCTGAAGTTTCCATAATGTCATCTACCACAATAAGAGTAACACAATGGATGTACTGAAAGAGATATTTGCAGCATATGGGTTACTAGATCAGATAGTCTCTGACAATGGACCTCAATTCATTCCTGATAATTCTGTCCTATTCACTAAAATGATTGGAATCAAACACATCAGGAGTGCACCATATAATCCAGCATTGAATGGTTTAGCAGAAATTTGTTCAGTCACTGAAGCAAGCACTCAAAGCAAGTCAGAAGGATTGAAGAATGCTGTTTTGAAGGGTACTGAACTTTGTACTTATATATCCACATGCCACAACAAGATTTATTCCAAGTTCACTATTTCAATACAGTCAGATTTGGGCTACATTTGATCTGTTGAAGGCAAGTTGTGAATCATGTGTTTACTAAACAAGTACAGAAGAAGGCTACTTATGATCAAAATGCAAAATCAAGAGTATTGCTTTATGGTTAAAATGTTATGGTTAGGATTTTCCGTCCTTGACCAGATTAACTCTCAGGAATCATCATTGAGAACTTGTACCATAATCTTACCTTGTGAAGACCTCCCCACAGCAAGTTTGGAGGAGGCAGTGTGTCAACTGAGATTGTTTGAAAAACATAAAACTGATAGTGAGTTTGATGAACCAAATGAACTGAATTCAGCTTCTCTGATCAAAGAAGCTGAATTCAGTTCATTTGGTTCATCAAACTCACTATCAGTTTTATGTTTTTCAAACAATATCAGTAGAGTTGACATCCAATTGTCTGATGCTGGAAGCCCTGCATGTATGTCAACAACAAGTCAATCAACTCATGAAGAGTCATCGTCTATTACTCGTTCTGAAGTAAATGATTCACTTCAAGTAATTACATATCATTATCCTGCATAAGACATGAAGCCTCCTGATAGACTGAGGTTATGATAATACTGGCATGAACCAATGATTAGTGACTTCAATGCCCATATTGGGTCTAGGGAACATGTGGGAGATCATTGGGATGCAATGAGAGGACTACACAGGTATGGAGTCATCAATGATGCTGGAAGAGAGTTGCTATCCTTCCTTTCAGTACGTCAGGCAACAGTGTGTAACAGATGGTTAAGGAAGAAGGCTATCCACCAGCAGACTTGGCAACATCCAAAGTTGAAGCAATGGAGCTGCATAGATTATGTGTTAACACGCCAGAAAGACAGGAAGATATGCCTGGATGTAGCAGTCAAGAGAGGGGCTGAGTGCAATACTGACCATCAGTTTGTATATGCAAGGCTCAGGATGGCCGGATGTGGCTATAGGAGAAAGGCATATGTGAATGGAAAGGGAAGATATGATGTATCAAAGCTGGTAAGAGTAAGACAAGGTGACTATGATGGAAGTGACCAGCTAGTGATGGAGGAGTTTCAAGAGGAAGTGGTGGAGAGAGCTAGAGCTGTATGGCCTGAGGAAGGTATGGCTGAAAACAAGTGGACTGCATTGCGCACTGTCCAAACAGAGGCAGCAGACAGCTGGTTAGGCAGGGTGAAGGGATATCAACCTGATTGGTTTCAGGAATCACTGAATGAACTGAAGGCAATCCTGAGGAATAGGAATGATGCCTACATCAAGTGGCTGGCCATGAGAAAGAGGGAGGATCTGGTGCAATTCAAGGAGGCTGGAAGTGTGGCAAGGAAAGCAATCAGACAGGTGAAGAATGCATGGTTCCAAGCAAATACAGATGAGACACAGAAACAGCACTTTGGAGGGAAGGTTGTGTGGAAGTGCATCTGGGATTTGCAGAGGGCTTGCAGAGGTTTGGTACCATCTAAGGCAATTACCATCAGTGATGAAAGTGGTAAGCCATGCAGTACTCCAGTTTCACAACAGCAACACTGGAGGAGACATTTTACCAAGGTGCTGAATGTGAGGTACCAGTATCAACCTGCAAAGATGGAGAAGGTGAGGCAGAGAGAGGTGGATGAGGATCTAGGAAAGACTCCGTCTTCAGCTGAGGTGACCAGAGCCTTGGGAACATTGAAGAATGGGAAGGCTCCAAGAAGTTCAGATATTCTTCCAGAGATGTTGAAGGTGGGACGCAGAAATGAGGATTACATGAGGCTAATTATGAATCTGGTTGAGGCTGTCTGGAAAGAGACGAGAGTTCCTTAGGAGTGGGTGGATGCTATCCTAATTCCCATTCCAAAGAAGAGTAGCCTGCACATCTGTGACAACTGGCGTGGGATTGCACTTTTTGAGGTGATGGGAAAAGTGGTGGCAAGGATGATCCAGAACAGACTGCAAGTGCTGGCTGAAAGAGAGTTACCAGAGTTCCAGTGTGGTTTAAGGAGGGGTTGTGGGTGTGTTGATATGATCTTTACCATCAGACAGCTAACTGAAAAGGCAATTAAACAACAGGCAAAGCAGTATTTGATATTTGTGGACTTGAAGAAGCCAAAAGAAGATTATTACCACAAATTGTTCTAGAAAAAGCACTAGCCTTCTGGACCTCTTAAGCTGAATAGTTGTGATATGTAAGAGACAAAACATTTGATAAGAAATATGTTTTATACAACTAAGAATACAAGTAACTAATAAACAATGAAATCTATAAGCAAGCTAGGTGAGCATCAATTCTAGATTGTCATATGACCTATTGTTTGACAGGATGTGATGTCATTCACATAATTTATCTACTGTGTGATAAGTATTCACAACAACAAACATTCCTGCAGGGTCCGGTTCTGCATCAAATTGTGTAGAGAAGGGGATTTAGCTGTTGTGGGCCATGAAGACATAGAGGGGTCATCTATCACAACAGTACCAGTGAGTGCCTCCAGTCCTGTTTCCTGTACAAGTGTAGTTATTACTTCTTTGACTTCAGGGGGTTACTATGGCACTGATATCCATTCATCCATAGTCTGGGATACATTTCCACAATGGGCCAGGTGCTTGAGGGATACTGTCATCTCACATCCATCAAAGAGGCTTACATGGACATACTGTGACTTAGCTTCAAGGAGCTCTATTTCATGACTTATGATCTCAGATATTTCGCTTTAGTAGAACGGTACCTTATGTCATGAGCCAAGTAAGGATGGAACTAACAACTGTGAACTTTTTCACATAGCGGAACATCTGCTCATGTGGAGTAGCATTTGTAGAAGTGCAGAGCAGTGACCGAATAGAGTGTAGAACGTTGGGGAGAACATCTTAGCAGCAATGTTGGGAGTCCTTTAGTTTAAAAAGCAAGATTAATAGGTTCCCAGACACTTTCATTGTACACCTTTGATTGTCCATTTCCTCAAGGATTGTAGGGTGTAGCGCAGCTAGCTATCACTTTCTTGTGGAGGAACTTCTACAGCTCAGTACTCATGAAAAACATATCTCGATCTGAATGCACATAGGCAGGCATAACAAGCATGGAGAAGGGACTACAAAAGCTTTTAATGACGTTTTTAGCTGTTATGTTAGCTCATGGGATTATGAAGGGTGTCAGGCAAATACTTCTGCTATCATCAACAGATAGTATCTTGTGATGCCCAGCCAAACTTCTGATCAGACCAAAATCAGTTTTCGACCAACTATATTCCCTCTCACTAAGAGTAATAATTGAAAGTGTGTTTAAACAACCTTAATGACAAATCAATCAGCTAACAATATCAAATATTGTAATCTAATAGGGTACTACTCTCAAACTAATATACACTAGAGATTCAATTCAATTAGAGTTCAGTTGTAGCTCTTGCTATTTTTCTTCTCTCTATCTCCTCCTTGAGCTCTCTTTTTAAAGGAGCTGCCATGCCCTTCATTGCTCTGAGATGTGGACCAATCAGTGTGCTCCAGCTCATTTTCTGTGTCATCATTTCTTTTAGACAGTTCTTTGTCACACTGGATGGATAGGTCTGTTTGGGTGTCCTGACTACTTGTGGTGAAACTTAAAAAGGATCTTCACCTGGTGGTTTTCTTGTGGTGACTTTCTCCAAGTACTAAGATCTCTAATGCTCATTAATGCAGATACCATTTTTAGTGCAGATACCATTTTTAGTGCAGATACCATTTTTAGTGAAGATATTATTTTTATCAACATTCAGGATAGGTTTTCCTGACATCTCCCTCTCCTCAGCTCATTAAAACCATCTACGTGAGAAAAGCTCATCTGCATTGTTGTTCCTTGTAACTGCAAGATGTTCAATCTCATATTGCACCACATCCAGAAACAAATGTTCATCTACCGTCCTCTGGCCAGCTGCAATTGCGATTGGCTCCTCCCCCTTTCTAACATAACATTGTGAAATATACATATTGCTTTCTTGAGCTGTTTCCCAGACACTCTTCATTGCTATATCTTCCACTTGAACCTTCCTCAGCTGGTCAGCTACACAGTCCAGTGAGTCTGGTCTCTGCTCTGCTACAGCAAACTTTTGGAAAGCTCTCATCTCCTCCTTCAGCTCTGGTGTTCCTTGTTTTCTCTCTGCATCTCATTCTTATTGTATATCCCATGACTTAACTCTTTTAACTCGCATTATTTCTTTTCACCTCTGTATTCTCTGACTCATACTCCATTTCTTTCCAGTATTACTTCCTGGTTCAAGTCTTTCTCCTCACCTCTTTTAGGCTCAACATCATTCTTCTCATCATTCTCAAGACAGAGTTCCTCAATACTTCCGTCTCCATTACACATGGAATCTTACCTTTCGTCACTTCTTCCCATTCTTCATCTTGGACTGATTGCTCTTCTACTCTCCCAACTTGATAAATCTCCAGAGGAACCACAATAGTTTCCTCCTTTTTATTTTTCTCCCTCTCTATGGCCTCCCTTAAGTACTTATGAAAGTGGGAGACGTCATGACCTATCTGCATATCCTCTTGGATGTGTTGGACACACCCACTGCTTAGTCAACATCCTTTCCTTCAATTTCCAAAGAAAGCTTCACTGCTGGAAACCAATTCTTATGGCACTAGTAGTGGTATATGGAATCTTCCAGGGTAAGTATTTTGACTTTTGCCCACATATCGGATGCACAATGGACTTCACACAACCAGTGTCCAAAAGAGCAACTACTGATTTATCATTCATTTCAACCATCAGAGTCTATTTAGGTTAAGTTTTTTTTTTTTTTTTTTTACATTTGATATGACAAAAATTCACTTTTCAAGCTTCACATGATAATCCTTCCAGTAATGGCCTTTTCCTCCACAACAGACACATTCTACTTGGCTGAGATCTTGTGGTGGTTGTCAGAATGTTTCTGGGGGTTTGGTATCTGCGACTTGAGGTCAGTACAAAATTCACACACTTTCCTCTCTCTGTGATGATGCTGGTAATGTTCATCAGTTTTCTTTGGTTCTTCATGTTCTTGTCGCTGGTTTCCCAGGTGGCATTATACTACTTCCATCAGCTCTTAATAGGATCCAGGTTCACAGTTTTAAGTTTTACATCAAGCCAACATGGTAATGTTTGAGTTACTAGCTCTATGAGAATAGTGTCAAATGGTGATTACTTTGAGGTCTCCACCTACTGTGTTTAACTCTGCTGAAAACTTTAAAGCTTAACTCCAGGGTTGTGTTGCATGAGGAATTGGAAATATTGAGAAAGTTGGGCTCCATGTTATCTATTATATTAAATAAGTTGAGTTAAGAGTTTGTAATTGTATTAATTCTGTTGTTAGCTTCACTTTGTAGTGATAATTGTACTACCTTGTCAATCAAATGTCTGTTGGTATCATCATCATCATCATCATATTCAATAATTATTTCATATATCATATCTTCTAGTCTGTCTTTGTCAAATCTTCATTTTGAAGGAACCTGTATTTATTTTAATCCTTGAAGTGATGTGACATTTTTACCAATTATAAAAAGTTTTAATCATTAGCCAAGAATTCTCAATGAATGTTATTGAGACACTTTTGATATATTCCATTTGCCTCAGACAATCCATCAGGTATATAAACCTTTTGTTTAAGCATCCTTTCTTCTTTTTTTTTTTTCAAAATAAAAACAACAAAAAAAATAAAACAAACTCTGACCTTCTTCACAATGTACATTGTTTCATTCATTTAGATTCATCTTTCCAATTTCATTTTTAGGAATGATATTGAAATCCCTGGAACTGCAGTCATTTCCTTGATCCACTGTTAAATTATTACACAGTTATCCTCTCATCATAACAGAGGTTTTGTATTTAATTGTGTTGAAAGATTAAGCCACCAGATTAAAGTATAAGCCTTGGTAGTAAGGACCGGCATTAGAACCAAGCTTATTGTATCCCTAAAGGGTACACAACTACATCACAACTTATGCAAGTATTGACCTATGTTCTTCAATGAATTATTCAAAAATATGGAGAATTTGGAAAATTTCATTGGAATTGTAGCTATATGACTTTTCAGAACTTGGCTGTTTGGCAGAAGAGCTTCAGCTACCTCATGCCCAAAAAATTTAATTGCAGTCATTTTTAGCTGGTACTGGTCATCCTGTTTGCAAACCTTTCACTTTTGGTGGCAAAGTCAAAGCAAACGGGAGTTTAGTTACATATGAGTTGTTTGAGGTGGATGACTAAAAAAAAGTCTATGCTGAACTTCCTCAAACTTTACTGTTAAGCAGAACATATTGAACTAGGTGCTAGCTCACCCCAGGCTCTGAGAAATTTTTTCCAAACTACCCTTTTTTTCTACTTTGAGGATCTACCACTATAATTATTCTAGAGTAATCATTCAGGAGCAATTATTAAAGTGTAACTATTCCAAGGTAATGATTCCATGTTGATTATTCTACCTGCTAAAATAGTATCCATATATTTTCTCCAATACTCTTGGTGCTGTCATGAAACTTTTTTTTATTCTTTTTCTATTGGCCATTTATAAATGGCGTGCTTCTTGTTCACTCTCTATCATAAACACACAGGGACAGATAGACAAGTAGGTGTAGAATTACAATATTAAATATAATGATCATATTTTAAAAGCCTGAGTCAATATGCAGACTGTGAAGGTAAGCATATTTACTTTGATCTAAAATTTTTAATTTATTTGTTGATGGAATAATATTTTTGATATGATATCCTAGTAATGTAACAGCATAAAGAAATCAACTGATTACCACTTTCACTTATGTATATAATTTCATTGACCAAATAGTTAATATGGAAAACTACATGATACAATCTGAGTGGTGTAGTAATGTAACAGCATAAAGAAATCAACAGATTACTACCTTCACTTGTGAATGTAATTTCTTTGAATAAATAGTTAATATGAAGTATCGCAAAAACAACAAAGTAATCTTAAGACCCTGTGAACTCCTGTGGAGCTCCCAGGTAAAAATTATAAATATTTAAAATAATATGCTGGAAGACTTGATTCTGCAGGGGTATTTTTTAAAGTAGAGCTTACAAATATTGTCTATGCTCATACCAGTTTAAAAATATCAATTAATTAGTGCTAATGAAGTCAATTGATCTCAGTTTGGGTGGTTCAATCTTCTCAGTGTGGAAGCTGATCTTTCACAGGGACAAGAGATTATGGGAATTTTAGTGAAGAGCTTCATCAAGATGAAAATGTTTGGAAGGCTGTCATAGGAGCACAACTTCAATGACTCGATCCAGGTTTATGAATGATCCTCATGAAGAATGGATAACCACTTCTACTTACAGTGAAAGAACTCCTTAACTATCACAGCCTCATTAGGAAGGTCTTCAGCATAAAATGCTATGACTCATTCAATATCACTCACAGAGGAAGTGTTCTTGAGTTTCTTGGCAGCTGCTTGCTTGCATGATCATTAAATCTCAGAGAAGTATAAGAAATTAGTTTAACAAGAATAGGGATGGCAATTGCTTGTTTGAAATATTCCTCCATTAACTGGCTTGTGGGTTGGAACAGTGTTGCTGATGCTTGCATATTCTTGGCATTGAAATAGACATGCATGACTGCCATAGCCACACCCATTGGAATTTATTTTGGCTGCTTAAAGGTGAGTCTGAGACCAATCAAGAAAAAATTTGATGTGTGGTCTCCAAGTACCAGGGGAAGCATTATTGACCACATATGGGTGTCATTTGGCCATAGCCACATCAACTAGATGTTGTTTTGGCCATTTAAAGCTTATTAAACGACAAACCATACTGAAATTTGGAATGAGGTTTCCATGAACTGAGTGAACAATACTAATCCAATGGGCTTGCATCAATGGGTATTGTCTGGTTATTATTATACCCATAGTACATCATTTTGCCTTCCAAAAATTCATTTATGGACAATTAGGGTGAAACTAGGTGTATGGAGCCCTAGTAACCAGGTGAGCATTATTAACTATATGTGGGTGCAGTAATGTGTGTTGTTCGGAATTAGCCACAACCATAGCGAGTTGTTTTGGCTGCTAACCAGGCCTAAATTTGAGTTGTTCCTATAATTTTCTATGTTTACATTGGCTGGGTAATGCTGGGTATATATTGCTAGTATTTATATATATATATATCTACACATAGATACATGTGCACACACACACACGCTCATGCATGCACGCACACATACACACATACTAGTAGCATATACTCAGTTGTGCCCGGGGTGTAATGCCATACCCACAGGAAAATGTGTGGCTTAGTGTTAACCAACCCATTTTCTTACCAGATTGTAGTTGTTTGCATGCTTCTAGGTCTCTTTATCCATGAATTTGATCATCCATAAGTACCATGAATATATTTCAACTATTTTGGCATATTTAACCTGGCATGCTGATATGAACAGATTTGATCAGGTGACCCTGTTCTTTATGGCTAAAAATCATCTATTGCGTAGAACGCACCTACCTTAAGTGCGGGGTTATAATTTAATTTTATAGTGGATTGGTAGGAAAGTGATGTGGCTAAATGTGACCTAGTCTATGTTTAGGAGTAGTTTAAGCATCACTCTGGCATTTCATGCCACACAAATCCAGAGCAAAAAGTTTGAATTGGAATAACCACACTGAGTAGCTAGTTTCCAATCAAATGTAATTCCAGCCTCTTTATTCACAGAAGTACAATTGAAGAAGCCATGACTCAAGACCAGTGTTACCAGATGGTTTATGCTTATAATCATTACATAGTATATTTATCACTACTTAGCTACCAAAAAAAATCACTACCAAAAAATAGCAAAAATTATATTTAATATTCAAACTACATTACGAATTTTTATTGGAACATATTACAGCTTTTTGTTCAGATCACAGCTTCAATATTAGCCTTATCTACCACTTATCTGCATTCAAAATTGGAAAACAGAACATTTAAAGTGCACCCAGGCTAAACAGTTTGAATGGGAAGTTCCCCATTGGATCCTTGTATGAATGCACATCTAGCCAGAAATTCTTTGTGCTGCTGGTGTCCCAGGTCATCTGCTTGATCATGGGATAATTAGACCACAGTTATCCCTTGAATGTAAAAACTTATGGAAAGGATTTTAGACACAGATATTCCCTCTCCAACTGTCGTCTGCAAGAACAGTGGCAATTGGAATGGAGCTTTCTTGGTTAGGAGCTAGCTGGCACTGAAATTGAAGGCATTCTTTGACTGACAGACACATATATACTATAGTCTGTCTGTCTGTCTGTCTGTCTGTCTGTCTGTCTGTCTGTCTGTCTGTCTGTCTGTCTGTCTGTCTGTCTGTCTGTCTGTCCGTCCGTCCGTCCGTCCGTCCGTCCGTCCGTCTGTCTGTCTGTCTGTCTGTCTGTCTGTCTGTCTGTCTGTCTGTCTGTCTGTCTGTCTGTCTGTCTGTCTGTCTGTCTGTCTGTCTGTCTGTTGAAGTTAGAACCATGAAGCCATATATATATTTAGAATCAGTGTCAACAGGGGAACATCATGAGTATGTCTATATGGCCACATCCCCTTCTATATTAAAAAAAAAGAAGCCAAAAATAGTACTTTTGCCGGAAAAAAAAAAAAAGGAGCTAGACCCACAAACCCATATATATTTAGAACCAGTTTCACCAGGGGAACATCATAAGCATATCTATATGGACACACCCTTTTCTGCATTAAAAAAATAACAAAAGGGATATTTTCGCAAGAAAAAAGGATTAAGGTACAGGGCTAAAATTTTGGCATAGAGATACGAATCAACACTGCCAATAACATGGGTGGGGGGGGGGGGGGGGGAATCTGCTCACACTATTCCCTCTCTAAACAGACGAACAGACAGAATAAGGGTGAGACTATTCATACTTTATAGCTCACCAAACTCTAAATAGCATATGATATCTATCAATAGGATCCTTTCCCCACCCTAAAAAGGTCCCACTCATTAAAAAATAATAAAAAACAAGAAAACAATATATATCATCTATCTATACTGTGAAGTAAAAATAATCTGTTTGTTAGTCTGTCCCTTTGTGTGTCCTTCTTTCCTATTTCCAATGTCATTTTGCTGATTTGCAAGCCATACTAAGTTTTTAAGTATCCAACCTTGGATGTCAGTAGTATACTTTATTGCTATCACTGCTGGTGAAAGACAACATAGCATCGTGTATAAGGTTTAGTTTCATTATTAAAAAAAAAATAGTACAAAACAAAAAAACAACCAATCTACTAAGTTTTTGAACAAATTCTTTGTGTCAGGAAACTGGATGGTAATTTTTCAACTAACCTTTGGGTAGTATGTGAGATCAATGTTGAGTAATGCTTGTTCTTGTAAATCAGGGTTGGTGGTTTAAGAAAATTATTTCGGCTATAAGCATAATCCGCCCAGTTTGTATACTCATTTTTTCTACTTCTTAGACAGTGTTCAACAAGGTTATGGCGTTCCTTGTTAACATATTTTAACTTTTCTCTTAGCATGTTGCCTGATTAGTATCTATTCATCATTAAAATACTAGAAGTTGTTTCTTCAGCCAACTGAACTTATATACCAATGATATCCTCTCTCTACAAAGATGTTCAACTGTAATAATCTATCAAACAAAATACATTCCCCACAAGATAACCACATAGTTCACTAGATTGCACAAAATGTTAACACAAAATTTTTCACAAAAATACATCTAGAGTTACAACAATTATTAACCTTTCACAATTACAGACTTAATTACAAGTTTACAGGCATTATACCAAAATCTTTTGTATTTACAGATACAAAGATATAAGTTGATATGTGATTAAAAGAAAGATATTTTTCTGTCAAGCAATCATAAAATTGCATAAGTATAACAGAAAAATTGATCCCACAAAAAGGGAATTAATATTCAGTTTAGCACTGCCACTCCCACTCACGTCAGTGCTATTATCAGATTCTCCTTCCTTGGAAGTCGGAGGATTTATTTCATTTGTTATATCTGTTGTATGCATAATACAAGTAATGAGAGTACTTTATTAAATCAAGTGAAGATAATTTAAGCACTACAGACAATATTAGTTAAGCGTTAATAACAGAACTAGAGACACCCACCATGCCCAACAGTTAGAATCCATTTACACCATGATTTCTGACTTATCAAGTCTCTAGTGAATATTTGAAATAGTCTGAATTTTTTTTTACATATTTAATGTGTTGAAGGAAAAATACATTACCTGATATTATTCAGAGAAAATTTAATTGACCATCAATATTCTTCTTCATGCACCAGGGAACAATACCTCTACCTTAATTAATTACACTACATTTTTGTATCTATGCATTTCCACTCATTAAGGGAACATCCTCCTGGTGACTCCTCCACAACAAAAGTGGGAATGCCATGAACCAGCCAACAACCTCCAGTAAACATTACTAGTGCAGTAATCATGCAAACACTTTACCTTATGGATTCTTCCATGGCATATTTTTGTCAAGGCATGAACAAGAATTTCAGTAAAAATATTACTATTGGACTGAATAAATTTAATCAAATGATAATTGGGTATTATTAGCCAACTCCTTAAGAAATGATAATAATTATCTACCTGGACTTATGAATATGGGGTCAAATATGTCCCTATCATTTTGATCTATTCTGTAGGCAGAGAGACGTGGAATCCCCACATTGCTTGTGAGGTTTTCCCGAAGGGCTCGAACACCACTATCAGAAAGAGACGAGCCAAAAAAAAGCATTGCCCCAGCACCCCATTGCAGGTCTCCTTCATAGGAGACCATTCCAAATGATTGCTCTCCATTAGTGACCAGTACCAATTGATAAGTGTTAGTCTACAAGAATTGAAAATAGAATAATTGAAAATATATCTGTTAGATCAAGTAAACTACAAACACACAGTGTGACCATATGTAGGCCAGTTGACAAGGTTTAAATTGTATGAACATCAGAATTTTTGGAATAGACACTGAGGTTAGTACACTCTTTATACTGCTTGATACAATTAAGATGATGGTTTCATCCTACAGCCAGCTGGAGATACACTCTCATACATCCTCTGGGGCATTTAGTGTATTAAATTTTATTTTTTTATTTCAAGTTAAGAGTTATCCTTTGGAAACTATTTGAAAGTTGTATATATTTCACTCAGGGAAGGAGGATGTGGTATTCTATTAAAGTTAAAATATTATGCAATTATCCATGTAGTTTCATGCCTTTTCTCTATATTTACATGTACTTAAATTGTTCGCTAGGCCCATTACGTTATTATATAGTATAACTTATAACCTGCATATATCCACAGGCTTTCAGCTAAGGTGAATTAAATAGCTTTAACTAAGTGGTTTCAGAGGAGATAGCTTCCGACAGACAAATAGACAGACAGATCTTTCTCTCATTAATATTTTATTGTTATATATACATACATACACACAAAAAATTGAAATGCTGGTCATGCAAGATTCATCAAATAAAAATGACAAGCAATTCGAGCAATAATCGTTATTATCAGTAAATATAAACAAATTTGACAACTTACTAGGGATTCTGAGAAAAAAATGCTTGGTATCTCAATTAATGTTATCACTGCCACCACCGTAGGTTCAAAATTTGATATGTTAAAATAGATATATATAAATCTTTCAAGATCTGTGATAGATTCATCTGCATTGAGTATTCTGAAGTACACTAGTCCACCTCTGTCGGCATTTGGTGTACCCCCAAATGGTGTTATGGTTGTTGTACCAACCAGCACAAATCCTAAGTAATCAATCTGTTTATGAAAAGAAATATAGTACATTAATTCATTACAAAGTCGACGTAATGTCGTGCATTAATTCAGAACTAGTTGCTGAAGTTAACATCTCAAAATAACTGCAATAACTAGCTACAGTGCTCATTATAATAGGTGTATAAATGGAGGGAGGATAAAGAATCAGTATGTTACTGATTATACTGAGATTTCAGTTTGATTCCTTCCTAAGAATGGGAATACAGAAGGGAGAGTCATCTGAAATGTTATTCTCATAAACACTGTCCTATTGATGAGTGCAGTTATTTCAGTGTCTCCAAACTCTGGGCCATACATAACCAGTGGAAAGTCTCCTAGGTAAACATAAACATACATATAATAAGCCAATCTGTATTCACAAAAATGTTAACTATTGTATGCCTTTATTGTAATTAATTTTCTTGAAATTTTCTTGTTAGCTGTATGTTCATTGTTTCATTTTTTGGAATTTCTATTCTTGTTAAGACTGTTACAGGACAAATAAAATCTAAACTTTATGCTTACTGCACACTAATGTGTTGCTATTTAAAGTATCCTCTGTATATTCATATGTGGTAGTAAAAGCAGAAAATAGTATTAATACTTTTGTAGTGTTTCTCAAAATTCTATTTTATGTGTGTAAAAATTAATAGTTAAGTGTGTCTGAACACTGATATATTGTTAACATGTCAATAAAGATTGATTTCTAGAATGAATATGTTTAATTTGTTTGCCAAAGGAATCATGTTATCCTTTCACTTCTTTTCCTAATGTTATTTAACTCATCACACTTTCTTTGTGTGGGCAATGTTATGAGCCTGTTAATGTAGTAATATGATATACATCATTTTTATTTGTAAATGACATGTATCTAATACTATTAGTGCGCAGGTACTCTCTATTTAGGGTTGACCAGATCATTATCATTGTATAATACAGAACAAACTCATAATTTGTCAAGCTTCCCTTCTCCAAAGATGTAGAACAAAAAGTATTAGATTTTTCCAAATGTTCCATCAACATCTTCCTTATGAGGCAGGCTACTGGAAACACTAGTACTTGCACTAATACCATAACCCAACAGAGTTTCAACAGATACATGTCCATTACCCATCCGTTTTCTTCATTAGGTTAAAAATATGAAGGCATATCAGGGAGGACCAATGGCAACCACAGTCATGGAAGCCATTTTATTTTCATTCCAATTGCTGAGTATGTGTGTAAACAGTCTGTTGGAGCATCCCGCTGGAGCGTTCAGGTAAATATCTGGTTGGCAAGGTCTGCGCTATGAGAAAGTGAATTCCATTCATTAAAAATTCCTCCATTTTGCTTTTTTTTATACAGTGTAAATATTTACTGCATAATTTGTGTCAATTTCTGCAATGAAGGTATATCCCAGGAAACTATGACTTTCTCTGTTATGGATACCATGTGTAGCTTTATTTCACAAATGCATGCCTAAGTATTACCAAATTTCAGATTTCTGACATTGCTAAATTGATTAGCTAACTGAGTGCTCTTTTACTCATATTATTTGGCACTATGATTTCTGATTCTCAAAGTTATAATTGATACCCTGTAATCAATTATTATACATCCTTAAATCACTGATTCCAAAAGCTGTTTCATCTAGATTCCAAAAAATGTTATTATCATGAGTAACTAATAGTATGAATATTTCCTTGTGCAATATTTTAAAGAAATCATCCCCCCCCCCTTAAAAAAAGATATTTACTTAGAAAAAAAAAGAGAAAGTAGTAATAAAAAGCATTCATGAATAAATGGTTAAAACAAGGATTTAGGGTTGCCCCCAAAAGTACAGAAACAAGAAAAGACCTACCCAAGAAATATTGAAACAAGGCATGAACACTCAATTATGGTGTACCCAATTCTATATCCCTAAATCACAGACTCCAACATCTATTTCTTTTAGTGTCAAAAAATGCTACTATCATGGGTAAATAAAGAATGAATTTTTTATTTTGCAATATTACAAAGAAACTGCCTGAATCCCCTCACCCCCTTCTAAAGAGATATTTACATAGTATTGAAAAAAAAAGTCACTCCCTCATCATGCATAATAGGATGTACAAAAATATCATGTAATGTTTGGAGGAAGTGATTTAGGGATGTAGAATTAGCCATAATAATTGAGTATTCATGCCTGTTCCAATATTTCTAGGATAGGTCTTTTCTTGTTCCCATACATTTTTGGGAAACCCTAAATCTTTTTTCCCCTCCATTTATTTATATATGCTATTATATTTTTTTATTATTATTAGTGTAAATATATATATTTTTTACAATAAGAACCTTTTTGCGATATTTTCTTTACTATATTTTACTAGCATTGAATATCACATCTAGACAGAATGAGGTATACTCACACTTTTTGTTGTTATCTCAGCTGGATTTCTTTAAGATCATAGAAACTGTAGTAATTAATCTACCATAGTATTTAGAGATGGCTACAGCTGAGTTTGCATGCATAACTCTAAAAGATAAAGCAGTTCCGCACTAACCTATGGCAAATAATTACTATAATATTTATTAAACATGGAGTTTCAGACCAGGAAAAATAATTGTTTAGAACACTTATGATGAGGTTACATTTAAAAAATCCATTCTTGTTCAAAACTTGTGGATGTCACAACCTCCCCCCCCCCCCCATCTCCAACGTTTCACCTGTTCTTAAATCTGTGTGCCACAGGTACTAATATAAAAACTTGACAATTGTCACACCTGGCTACCCATTTCATTCATAAATACAGACATCAGTTATCATGTTGCCATGAAGCTTAATCTTTGCAAAAATAATTCAGGTTAAATGCAGGAATATGAACTACAAGCTATCAAAAGTGTACCTTTGATAGTCAACTGATGCTCACAGATATATTTTGAATATACCTTTAAATCTGAAGCTGGGATCTATTATGCTGTCTTGATCCACTCTGTAGGCATATAGTCCTGGAACTCCTACATTGCTGGATGTTGCTTTATCCTGAATAGCTTGAGGCCTCCTTCCCGGTCCAGGAAAAATGAATATTGTATTTGGAGAGATGAAACCAATAAAACTCCCATTTCCCCAATGGATGTTTCCATAGGAGAATAAAACAAATGCTTGCTCCCCATCAGTGATCACTACCATTTGATAAGTATTGGTCTGGAAAAATATTAAAAAATGAAATAATTAGAAAATATTTATTTGATTAAGACATACATGTGCTTGCTAACTTATGCTATGTGAAAGATGGGGAACAATGCAATGGATTTGGGCTAGTAAAATCAGATGATTATTTCATTGAAAAGTTAACTTTGTGAGCAGTTTCATATATTAACTTAGGAATGGTAATATTCTAGGTTGGACTTAATTCTCAATATTAAGTAAGTGTTTATTCCTTCAGAATATATAGGAAAGTAATAAATATTTTACTCAAGAAGGGACAATGTGTCATTCAATGGAGACAGTGATACAGAGAAGTAATGCAGATTAAATCAGAAGAAAGATAGAAAAGAATATATTAAAAAGAAATATATATAGAATTATTTGAAATAGTTTCATGCTCTTTCCATACTTATAAATAATGAAATATACATAAAATATATGGAAATAATGGTCACCTAAGAGTATAATAAATATAATTGATATTAAAAAAAAGTGCAGTTAGAATGGAAGCTGTAACAATTAGTAATTATATATTTGTTTGATGACTCACAATGAAAATATCAGGTGAGCCAATTTGTGGTACCTTGTAGAAGGATATCACCATTAGTGGTCTATATTCAAAATTTGGTCCACCAAAATTTCTTGACATAATTCCTCTAAGGTTTTTAGTTCTATCACGAGTGCTTAGCTCCCTGTAATATACTTTTCCTGTTCTGGTTGTGTCTACAGAATTCCCAAGTGGAAATATTTGATATCCTCCTACTCTGACAATCTGAGTTCCTTCACTTCTTAACTGTTCATGATAATAAATTTTTTTTTTATTAATTTATTTTAAACATTCTTTGAATATATTTAAATTGCATCAGTGTTAGTCCTTGAGAGTATCAATTGGATAGAATTGCAATAGAATAGATAGAGTGTTAATTCTAATTAGCTTCAGAAATGAAGGAGGGTAATAATGTGTATCTTAATGTTCCTTACCAAGATACCTGTTGTAGCCATTCCTAAGAAAGAGAACCCATAGGGAAGACATGTTAAAGTGTCAGTCATTGCCGACACTGTAAGATCTCCATGTTCTGGTCCATACAAGACCAGTGGAAACTCTCCTAATAGGACAAGAAGATTAATTGCAAGTGAAAAGTAAGTTTTTCATTATATAAAGTTGCACTCCTGAAATTTTTACTTTCCTTCTATGGTGAAGTCTCCATATTAGGAATCAGTGCTGCAAGGGGAAGGTTTTGGTAACCATTACTGGCTACACTTCTTCAAAGGTGAGTAGCTTTCACACAAAAAATAATCATATGGTAATTATTGGCATGAAAAAAATCATTGGAGGAACGAACATGAAACTTTGTACATTGGATTAATGTAGGAGGGTCCCATTTTGTTTCACCACTTTCTCTGGGTGTGTTAGTTTCCATATATATGTAATATAGCTAGTAATTGTGGGCTGTGTTCACAAAATTGTCTTAAGGATGGACATGTCTTATGGGAGTACATGTTTTATGAGAGTATATGTCTTAAAGGAGGTCATGCTTTGTAGGAAGAAATGTCTTGTGCGAGGTCATGTGTTGGTGAAGTGCATGTTTTTTCATGGAATATCTTGCTATATGTTCTGTTTTACTTGAAAACAATTCTTACTGGATGGCATGTTTAACTTGAGGGTATGTATTATAGGTGGGCATGTCTTGCAGTTCAAGTTGTTTCACTGGAATACATATTTTACAGGAGGGCGTATTTTACTGGATGATTCGTCATATAGAAGGACACCCCTCTATAAGGATAGGTTTTACTGGAGGGTATGTATTAGAGGAACTCATGTATTACATGTCTGGCAGGTGGACATGTCCAGCTGGAGTACATGTAGTAGAGTGGACATGTATTTTAGAAATACTGGTTTTAAAGTAGGAATGTCTAGCTGGAAGGCACGTCTGGCATGAGGTCAGATTTTATAAGATGGCATGTTATGCAGGTAGACATGTATTGCTGGAAGGCATGTGGTAGTTGTGGTCTTGTCTTTCATGAGAATATCTGTTGTGGGAGGACATATTCAATAGGTGGGCATGTCTTGCAGGTCTGCAAAAAAGCCAAAATCATTAAAGCTGCTGTAACTTAAAGCAACCAGCGTGTTTTTTTTTTCTCTGCCACATTTGGTTTTCTCTGCCACATTTGGTTTTCTTTGTGACATGCTTTCAATATATTTAATGTTTGTAATGTTCTTCTTGGGTGTGTAGGTTTATTTTTGTGGTCTGCTTGTTTATTTATTTATTTTTTTATTTGAAAACTTTGTTAGTACTTGACAAATATATCTCTTTTACTATGGTTTGAAAGTGTTGGCTAAAAAATTGTAGTTTAAATGAGCCAGTAAATGTTGATGGGAGGTCCAGCTGTTGACACACACCACCATGATTGGTTTGAAATCTTTGCTGGAATATTTTCATATTAATACTATGTGTGTAGCTCATTTTTTATGCTTTCTTCTAACACTGTTCTTCCAGTGAAATCTTTGATAGCCATTATTATGGGTGTGTTTTTTTTTTTTGTTTTTTTTTTGTACAGAAACTTAATTTAATTGTTAAAGTAATAGTGGTGAGTGATGGTAAGGGGGGGTGGAGTCATCTCATTCTGATACTTAACTGCTTGTCTGGTAGACTTGTCCTGGACTCATGTACGGTGTTGATTTTCTGTCTTGTTCTGATATTTAACTGCTTGTCTGGTGGATATGTCCTGTAAACATGCTTGGTGTTGTTCATCTGACTCATTTAGGTGCCTTACAGTTTGCCTGTTATATAGTGCTTGAAGTTTTAGGGTATGATTTTGTGGTGTTTCTCTTAATCTCTCAATTTTTGTGCATTAGCATTTGGATCTTTTTTCGCCTGATGATGATATTTTTCTTGGCATGTTTTTTAAAATTTCTTGTAAGAAACAAATTCAATAATCTATTCTTTAAGTCAGATACCTTCTCTAGTGAGCTTTCTTTGCTTCTTTTGTTAACACTAAACTGTGGAATGCAGCTTTCTGGGTTTCTGGTTTTTGCTTTTGTACCATGCATTATTGTATCTCTGAAATGTTAGGTGAAGCCAATGCATTAATTCTGATTTAGAAAGAAGTGTTGAAGGTTCAATAGAATTGGTGGCATCAGTACATTATGTTGAATTTAGAAAGAAGTGGTGAAGGTTCAAATAAATGGAAATTAATTTGTAGTGCAGGGGTAGTAGAGGGTAGGGGTTGGGGGTTTATTTCCACACTAATCCTCCAGTGAAATCTTTGATAGTCATTATTTTGGTTGTGCAAGGAATTTATTTTGTTGTAGAGGAATAGTGGTAAGTAAAGGTTGGTGAGTGGGAGGGAAGAGGTTTATGTGTGCACTGGTTTCTGTACCTTCAACTGCTCTCCAAAAGCAGTGATTCCTTGACTGTACCTTCAGCTGCTCTTAAAAAGCAGAAGTTACTTGAAGCAATAGTCGTACTGCTTTCTATATGTAGCAAAAGAATGAACTCATACGGATCAAGAGGTCTATGCATGGGCTTTTGTGTAGGTTTTTCTTTCCACTAAATTGCTGATGCATTTTTTCTTGTCAATTTTGCAGGCCATGTTGAAATATATTAATGCCTCTTTGATGTGGTAGCTGTGAAATGCTACACATTCCCTTTGATAGAAATAAAATAGTGGATTCGGGGAGAGCCTTTTTTGGCTTCTTTCAGCATTCCTTTGATAGAAATAAAATGGCAGATTAGGGGCGAGCCTTTTTTGGCTTCTTTCAGTTACTACACTTGAACAATGGGGTTTGGTCAAATGGGACAAGCAGAGGTCACTTTCAGATTACCTGAATATCATATCTGCCAATTTTCAACCAGATCCTTACAGCCATTTTGCAGTTTATTGTACACATAACTAACTAACTAACTAACTAACTAACTAACTAACTAACTAACTAACTAACTAACTAACTAACTAACTAACTAACTAACTAACTAACTAACTAACTAACTAACTAACTAACTAACTAACTAACTAACTAACTAACTAACTAACTAACTAACTAACTAACTAACTAACTAACTAACTAACTAACTAATTAACTAACTAAAGAAAAAGATAAATATATAAACACCACTAGCTCTATTACTATAAGATGATGTTTAATTGTATACACTTTCCTGCTGAACTACTGTACTAATTAAAATAATACACTCTAATCAGATGTATGTAAGTATGTATGAGTGTGTGTGTTTGCATGTATAAATGCACCAATGACCATGCACAAATACACACAAATCGAATACACACACCCAACACACGAACACACACACTTATCAGACCTTTACCATTTCATTAATATAATATTAAACTAATTCGTACTTTGCCATGCTTCTTTATTATAATAATCCAAATTTTTCATATGTTATGTTCAGGAGCCTTTTAAAAAAGTCTATGTTAAATATTTAATCCAAAGAGCTCTCCCAAACAGAAGTAGAATAAAATATAATCAAATTGATATTTTCCTAATTTGCCAATAACATCTTCCTTTTGAGACAGGCTACAGCCAATTAAGAAACACTAGTACTTTCACTATACCATCTCCGGCATAGTTTCAACTTGTATACATCCATGGCTCATCCATTTTTTTCATTCGTTTACAAAAATACGAAGATATATTAGGATGGACCAATAACACCCTCTGTCATAGACACCATTTTAATTCTATTTCAATTGCTGACTATGCATGTGAAAACTGTCTGCTAAATCCTCCACTAAATTAAAAAGTCTCGCTTGCCAGACCCGACAACAGAACACTTCACTGAAACATTCAGGTGAGACTATGCTAAAATCTTCCCTGGCCACTACTGAAAGGATATCTGGTATGTATTTGTTCAATTCAAAAATACAATTTGTTCAGCTATTATTATTCTTGTTGTTTATAAAATGTGGATAATCATTTCATGCTTTCCTGCCTTGGGAGGAGTAAACCTTTTTTTCCCACTGCTATCTTATAGTGAAGTAAATTATACTGAGTTAAAATAGTATGCATTCAGTTCAATTCCTTTTATACTGTGAAAATAATTGCATGCATTAATTTGTGTTGCAGATAACTCCTGTAATGAAGGCATACCACGATTAAACTATGACATCCTCTATTTTGGAAGCCATGTGTAGTTTTATCTCTAGAATTATGCATTTGTGGATGCAATTATTCAGCCCAACAAGTAATTTGGAGCAGATTAGAATTATACCAGTGTGGACATGAGAAAAACAAGCTTGGAATGTATCAAGCATAACCCGCTCTCTGTAGCTAAACCTATACAACTCACCACTTGTGCTTTCTAGCTGCCAAAGAATTTTTTTTACTTCTTTTTTGGAGGAAGTATCTAGGCCCATGAGATACATATTAGGGGTTTATTATTAGTGCTATAATTCAATGCATTTGTGCGTGCGAATAGCTCATGCGATATACGTGAGGGTTTTTCTTGTTGCCAATTTCCCGTATTTTGCGAATTTCCAATATTTTGCATATCTGAGGAAGTGTCACAAGTATAACAGCAAAAATGACAACAAGGTAACTTTAATACCATGTGAGCTGAGTTCCTCGGTAAAAATAATTGAAACCTGGTATTGCTGGAGAGAAGTACAAACCTGTTTGTAGTGTGGACAGGCCTTAAGGGATTTTACCTCTCATGATGGGAGTAATAATAAGGAAGGTACCAGCATTTTCATAAAGAAAAAAGGAATAAATGGAAAAATTTCACTCTTTGCAGAAAATATGAGGGAAAATGATGGACAATGCAAAGGTTCCTTCAAAATCTCTATGTTTTATTACCATATCATTGCCATTGAGTTCAATAAAGAATAGTGAACAACAATTTTATCTGCATGTCCTGTACACAAGTGTGGCCTCTGAATAAAGCTAGAAGGTGATAAACAAAATGAAGTTCACTTTCAAAATGAATCTTCTAGATTAGCAGCTATCAGAATAACGACATATAAAGAGAAATGACCTTAGGCTGCATTCACTTGCAATCATGCATAAGTATTATAAAGAAACAAATGTATAATAATAATAATGTTTGAAGTTTATTGCCATTGTGGGTATGTTGAGTGGAAGAAACTATCCATTACCATGTTTTGAACAAAATTCAGACTATCCTGGTTAATTTGTGGAATCTTATGTGCTCTAAAGATACTTCTTAAAGGTAACCATTTACATTCAAATTCCTTTCCTGACATTGGATTCCTGCTGCCATAGCACAATCAAGATCCAAAATTTCTCCAGGTTTATTTTGTCACATATGCAAGAGCAGATATAAGTGTGCCTATCAATATATAAATAGCTTTTATTCTATGTGTGTTTGTGTGTGAAGTTAGTACACCTGGTTTGCATTTCCTCAATATTGAAGTTACGGAGTCAAGATTATTATCAAAAGAACAAACGTCATTCTGTGAGGGCCATGGAATGGATAGTTAAATTTAAAAAAAATCATCTGGGATGGCCTGCTAAACTGCCTAGAATGGCCATTTCATGCTGGTTGATGTAATTTATGTATTGAAGCAGCTGTATTGGAAAGATTGAAGGGATGAAAGGACTAGTATTGCATGTTTATGAGTACATACCATTTAATTTAGAAAAAAATATTTAACAACAGAAAAGAATAGAGGAAAGCTAAGCTGCATATAGAGTGCAAACTTGCAAGGGTACAAAAAGGAAGCAAGGTAATTCAGATCAAAAAAAGAAGTAAATTAATTTGGTTTTTGGTTAAAATATTTATTTTTAGGTTTTCTAGAGTAAATAGGTGTTTGTGTTCTTGTGGCATAATCAAAATTAATTTTTTTGAGAACAAATTGTTAAAGAATACAAATAACCAAATGAACCAGAAGTAGGGATCTCTGCTATGCACTATACACTGTCAAATGAAGACTTTTGTATACAGAAAAGAAGAAAGAGAGAGAAAAAAAGGGGTTTTCAGATTTGAAGAAAGTGGAAACTTTCTAATAGGAATTTATTTCACACCCTACAGAAAATAAGGTGGCTGGATCATGATTTGGTAGCCATCAACTATTGAAAGTAAATGGTCAAAATTCATGTAGAACTAGATGAACCATTCATTCTATTTATTCCTCTTTATCAAGAAAAAAAAAAGAATAAGGCTGAGCCTAGTAGTTATCATAGGTATAACACTGAGCTAATTATATATGTATATGGTTATTACCTGTGTAATTGGAGGTGGGTCCTATTATGTTGTCCTGGTCCACTCTATAGATATACAGTCCTGGAACACCAACATTGCTGGTGTTCTCTATATCCACTGTTGCTGCAGTAAGAGCTCCAGGAACCATGAAATTACTGTTCACCGACCTGAACCCAATATATGCCCCTTCACCCCACCTGATATTTCGATAGGAAAATAATGCGAAGGATAAATCTCCATCACTGACCAGTACAACTTGAAAAGTGTTGTTCTACAAGGGTAAAAATATTTTACAGTGTCAAAATGTTTTTTTATTTCCAATTTCTGTCCATGAAATAATGTTGACATTATTTTAGGAATATCTTTTAGTATATATATTTATTATACATATAAAATATAGCTGCCATTAATTTGATCCTAACCCTTTTATATATACATATATAAATATATCTGTGTGTATATATGTATACTATCACGAATACCCAGCATTGGGAGGAATATAATAATATACCCACTGTCAGGTCACTTCCCTGACAGGTGGACCAAGACTGACCATAAACATTAAATAATAAACTATAATTAATGACAATGGACTTGGAAACATGTATCATGAAATATATATCTGTGATTGTTGTTTAATGTTCAAGGGTTTGTTTCCAAGAGTATAAATGCTCAAGACTACCTGCTTGTATTAGTGACCCCATGAAAGCTGTGAAATAGATTATATCTTTTGATTAAATTCTCAAGAGATAATTTACTTGCCTTTAAGCAGGCAAGAAAAACACAAGATTACTCTGGTGGCAGCAATACCACTGTCAGTTGTGAGGTGAAGGGTGCAGAATAAGCTACAGCTACTAACCCCCAACCACAACCTGACACCCACATAAATGTAGGCCAAATATGAACCAGCCCATGTCCAACAGTTTGGCCAAGCACCATTTTTGGTAATTTTAGCTGACACTTCCAGAGGATTATGTGTAGCAACATGAACCCAGTCCATGTACCTCTTGGACTCATGATGTGTATTATTGCCAAGTCTTAGAAGTCAGGTCCAAGATTTTCAATTAACTACCATTTCGGCATTATAGACTCACACACCCAAAGGAAAAGATATGGCAAGTGGTCTAAATATATTTGAGCTAAAAAAATGAGAGTTGGTGTAAGATGTGTCTATCCAGAGGAGTTAGCATAATTTAATTTGGTGCTTTGGTGTTAATATGGGTAAACATGAATATTAATCAAGCAGGATCCAACAACACAAAATATTATTAAATAGAGGTGCTGTGTTGCTGTTCATCCATAGATAGTAGAGAGTAACACAGCATATCCCCACCAGAAAGGAGTATACTGTGTGTCAAGCAAATGAGGAAAAAGACAGAGGAAATAATGTGTGTCTGATGCATATATGTGTGTGCGTGCATGTGCATGTGCATTCATGAGTGTGAATTCATGTATGTGTGGTGTGGGTGAGAGTGTTTTTTAGAAAGATTGGAAGAGTTGGATGATGCCCCACAAAACTATAGCCAAGCTGAATTTGTAAGTACTGATGATTTAAGGCCACCTGACTAACCACATTTAGGGTGGGCATTTTTCTAGCAGAAATATCACTTTTTATACATATATACATATATATTAAGGATTAGTGTCACCAGGGGAACAAGTTATAACAGTGGCTGTAGCCAGGGGGGAGGGGGGGGGGGGGGGGGGGGGGGGGGGAAAGGGGCATTGTTTTTCTGGATTTTTTTTTCTTTTTTTTTTACCTTAGCCATACATTATAGATAACCTGAGGTCAAAATTTCACTAACTTCTAAGGTATTGCTGAAATAGTTCTACTGTGGTCTCAATCAATCCAAAGCTTGCTGAAACAGGCTAAAATATTCTTCTTAAGCTGGGATATTCAGCTTTGCTTGGCTAAAAAATTATGAATTTACTTGAATAGCCACAGTCTTAGAAAACAGCCCTGAAGCACTTTCAAATTTCTTTACAAAATAGCACAGTTAGCTAGAGTTTAGAGAATGATGGCAATGAAATTTTAACTTTCTTTTATCTATTATTTTGTTGTTGATTTTTGGTATTGGTAGTTAATTACTTTCCAGTTCACCAGGTCACCTACAGTAGCAGCACACCTAATGCCACCAGCTGTAAACTACTATTCTGACCTGAAAAAATAATTATTATAGTTATAGAATAATGGCAATGAAAATTTAAATTTGGGAGATCACTCACAGTCAGCCACAATAGCAGCTTCCCCAAAACACAGCTTAGTTGAAAGCAGCTGCCAGTAAACTTGACAGTTTAAAAAAATGTAGCAAGCTAAGTGAGGAATCCAGAACAATGTCTCAATCAATGCACAGGTTTTTCAAAAAGAGATCTTGAACCCCAGGTAAAATACACCCAGATTCAATTTAGCTAATTGGACTCTGAATACATTTATATATATATATATAAATATATGTATGTGTGTGTGTGTACATTTTTCTTCCTTCCTTCTTTTTTTTATACAATTTATCGAACTACAATAATTTCAATGGATAAGAACTAGATATTACACTGATCAAATCCTTTTTACAGTGATCATCCAAGTGATAGTTCTTCCACAGCCTCTTTTACTTTTCCACCTGATTTGGGCTCCAGTGAGAATAAAATTTCAACTAGCTCTTCTATTCCACCATTACCAAAGCAGCTTCGAATTGAGCCACAACCTGAAGTATCAGTGACTAATATGGATATAGCTGATATGACCAAAAGAAGAACATCACTGACTGAACAAGAAAAATATTGTTTTTTCTACTCCCACAGATTCACTCCTGATGTCAGGTATTAGTTTCCATGAAAAGATGGTCATGGTTTTCTGCATCGATACTTGACTAGGTATAGCTGGCTGTCATATAGCCAGAAGGAGAATGGTGGGTACTGTATGCCTTGTGTTCTGTTTGCTAAGAGCATTGATATACAGAAAGGGAGAAGAGTGTTTATTGAAACAGCTTTCACAAATTTCAAGAAAATGTATGAGATGTGTGATTCTCATGCTGCCAGAGAGTACCACAAGGATGTAGTTGCTGTCTGTGATGCCTTTGTAGTAACAATGAGTGGTAAGCAAGAAAGTGTGTTAGTACAGCTGAGGAAGGAGCAAGAGAAACAATCCAGATCAACAGGAAGAAACTTCGGTCTATCATAGAGACCATTGCTTTGTGTGGTTGCCAGAATATTAGTCTTCTTGGTCACCAGGATTATTCATCAGATATAGAAAGTGAACAAGCAGCAGGTAACAACCATGGCAATTTTTGGGCTCTTCTTAACTTTCGTATTTGTGCAGGTGACACAGCATTGAGTGATCACCTCAACAGTGCTGCTAAAAATGCCACATATATATCCCCTGACATCCAGAATCAATTAATTAACATATTTGGAGATCAAATTTGTGGTATGATCTTACGAAAAGTTCGTAACAGTCCTGGATTTGCATTGATAGCTGATGAAGTCACTGACTGCTCAAACAAAAAGTAACTCTGCATTGTTCTTAGTTATGTTGATCCTGAAACCAATGCTATCAGAGAAGATCTTGTTTCATTCCTGGAATATGACAGTGGCCTTACTGGACAAGCATTGGCAGACAAGATGATGGGCCTGTTAGAAATAACTTAGATCCATCTAAGATGCGTGGTCAGGCCTATGATGGAGCCAGCAACATGTCTGGAAAGATAAGAGGAGCTGCAGCGAGAATACAGTCACAATATCCTCTAGTATTCTATACTCACTGTGCTTCTCACTGCTTAAATTTGGCAGTAGTTGTTTCATTTGAGGATCGAAGTGTTCGTAACATGATTGGTATTGTGAAGAGACTCTCTCTCTCTTTTTTGTGCACACCCTAAGTGCCAGAAGAAACTGGAAGAAGCTATACAGAATGCACAGACTGAATCAAATGTATTAAAGCTCAAAGATCTTTGCAGGACAAGACGGATTGAATGCATTGATGCTCTTGATCATGTCAAAAATTCATTATTCGCTTGTTGTTTGTTTTGAGAGCATTTCTACAGAAGGTTCTAGCTTGTGGTCTGCTGACAGTGTGACAGATGCTAGTACTCTCTTACTAGCAATAATGACCACAGAATTTATCAGTGCACTTGTCATTACCAACAAATGTCTTCAATACTTGAGAGGCCTCACAACTAGTCTTCAAGAGGAAGCCAAGACATAGTTCAGGCAGTATCTGAGATCAATACATTGACAGCATCACTCAAGGAAGTCAGAGAACAAGTCGACTATTACCACTCAAGATGGTATGAAACGGTCTCTGAAATGTGCGACAAAGTGGGAACCATACCATCAATGCCCAGGATATGTGGTCGACAGTCTCACAGAGCATCTACACCAGCTTCTAGTCCTTCTGAATACTTCAAAAGAACCATCATTATTCCACTTTTGGACCATCTTCAAGTTGAACTAGAAAAAAGGATTAGTTAGCATCAAAAGACTGCTTTCCAGGGCCTGTATCTGGTACCATCACTACTAGTAAAAGAATGTTTTCAAACAGTTCATGATGTTCTTTTGAAAGTGGGAGAGCTATATTCTGGAGACCTCCCAAATATCTCTTCTCTCAGAAGCAAGGTCCATAGTTGGTATATCAAGTGGAAATCAGAAGAGAAAGAGCATGGGTCAGGTTCACTTCCATCAGCACTTAACTCTACCTTGTCTCAAACCTCTAACTTTTCCCCCAATATCAAAGCTCTCATAACAATTCTCCGTATTCTTCCAGTAACTTCTTGTACTGCTGAAAGGTCATTTAGTGGGCTTAAGAGAATCAAAACTGCCCTGAGATCAACCATGAGCAATGAAAGACTCTCCAACCTTGCTCTTCTCATTTATACCAGGATTGCAGCTGGAATGCAAAGTAAGTCACTTGCCTATCAATATTACCAGAATGATACATAGAACAAGAATATGGTGTTATTGCGTGGTTTAATAGAGTACTAATGAAGGGGTAACTCAATCCCGGGAAAAGTTTGCAAACTGAAAATATTATGACTTCGTATTAATTAAATAGATTTAATGTAAACTTGTTTTTCATGAATTAACCGCATTAATTTTGCAGTATGTTATCACTTATTAGATATGAATATAATTAGAAATATCATTAAAAAAATCAGTACATGCTTCCTAAATTTTAGAATCACACTCATAAACTAGTTTCAACACAAAACAATAAAAAAAAAAAAAAAAAAAAAAAAAAAAAAAAAAAAAAAAAATAGCTCAAAGAAAAAGTCATTGCAGGGCTCAATTATCTACTATTGCTAGAGAGAGGTGATTCGTTTCCAGTCATCATGGATGAAGATGATTTTTTTCAAGTGTAAGTTTGACTGCAAGTCTGTCAACATGATCTGATTAACTATGAACATTTGAAAATCAGATCAATCATTCAGTGCAATATATGATGAGATACTATAGATGATCAGATCCAAGCAAGGTTTGATACAGATAGTAGTTTCACAATTAGGTTACACACAAAAAAACCAGTTTATCTGATTAGCAATCGACCATACATTTTCAGATACAAGTCAAGGCAAGAAATAAGAGTCATTTCCACCAAAGAGGCAAAAAGCATTCATGTGAACATAAATTTAACTTCAAACAACATTGTTTCTTTTGTAGTATCAGTAATATGGTAAAACGGTGGAAAGAACACATCTTACTGGAGGCCATCTGTTTTATGTATAGCTGCTTATCATAGTGATGGAAATAAATTATTCAAGCAGTACATTCTGGGCATATGTCAAGAGAAAAATGATGAGTGAGCTAATAAAGTTTGGATACATGTGGAAGAGGATATCAGAGACTTGCATTCTGCATACGCTGGGTAAAATGCTGAGTTTGTGTCTAGATTTTTGGGCTCAGGAGTAGTGAAAGCAGCACAATATGTTAAAGCAGTTTCTAAGCTACATAGCACTCATAGCACTGCTCAGCAACCATACTCTGGATGTCTCACACATCCAGAATATAGTAGAGCTCTTCTAGATGGTCAACATTGTTTTTTTGTATAACACTTTTAATTTACATACATTTTGTATTAAGAATATAAAAGTATAACATATAATCGAATCATGTGGAACCACCTTGCAGTGAAACTTACACTTTTAAAAAATTACAATATTAACACAGTCCGTGCTATGAAAGGAACATTACATGATTATTGTTTAATAAATATGAAATTATAACATTTTCAATACACCAATATCATTTCTCCCCCTTCATTTTGAGCTGCCCCTTCATTAGTACATATATGAAACAACAAAATAACATTGTAATCTTGTATAGTCCTTCTGGTCATATTGTTATGCAATAGAACATATATTACTTCAAACAATTCTTTTACAATTTAGTAAAATATATATTTTTTTATTCTGCAGTAAAAATTTTTAAATATAAAAGATAAAATGTTCACCATAAACATAGGGTCATATAGACCATGAATAGACACAACATTACATATATTCCAAAACGAAGTTTCACCCAAATAAAGCTTTGGGCTTCTGGATTATCAATGGTGTTACTCTATATATTTATATATTAATATAAGGCTGCCACTTTCTTCATAGCACACACACACATAGTAGCATACTACAGAATTATATAGCTAACTTTCTAATCATTTAGTTGATAACTTCTTCTTGCATATAAGATGGTAGCGGTCACATTAATCCATCCAGGCACTGCAGTCATTAGACTGTTATTTTTATATGAGTGAGTGCTGTGAGATTCACCTCTCTGTCTCCAGGACGATAGATAGGACAGTGATGGATGACATGTTGTGCGCTCTGGGGGTCCAGTCCACATTCACAGAATGGTGAATCAGCAAGGCCCTATCGGAACATATTGCTGCCAAAACACCTTCCCCAATGTGGAAGCAGTTCTGATCCTGAAGGGAGAGAAGGGCAGCGCAATTCTAGATGCTGAGACCCTAAGAGTGGTGCCTCAAGGACTAATTTGTTAAGAGAATGGCCTTCATCTAGCACAGCTCAGTGAGTTAGGTGGTATGCAAGTTTGTCTCTACACAGGCTAGCTGGGGCAATACCAGACAGTACTGGTAGGAAGTCAGTGAGAGCGTGGCACTAACATCCAGTGATTATCTTCATGGTGTCATTGAGGGTAGCATCAACCTTGGAGGCATGTGTACTCCTGCCCCAAACCAGAGAGGCATATTCAGCAGTGCTATAGACAAGCTCAAGGGCACTTATGTAGAGTATGGAAGTGTTACCACCCCAGGACGATCCAGCCAGACATCTCAACAGGTTATTCCATGCTGAGAGTTTGGCATAAAGAGCTTCCATACAGTGTTTATAAAGTTTCTGTGGGAAAAGTTTTTAAAAAAATGAAATTTAGAATAAAAATTTATATATATATATATATATACTAGCAGAGAGTGCCCATGTGGTGCCTACCCTATGTAAGAAGTGGTAAAGTTTGTTGATACATTAGGTTATGATGGATCTGGCCTGATGGGATCCCCTTAGGTAATTCCCATTGCAGTGGAAAAGTGAAAGTAAATGGAAAGAAGCTTTCCTTCTTCAAATTTTATTCCAGTCATCCATGTTGTTAACAAAAAAAAAAGAAAAGAAGAAAAAGCTAGTTGAAAATTTTTATTCTAAATTTCATTTTTTTAAAAACTTTTCCCCACAGAAACTTTATAAATTCAAACATGATGATACCAAATTATGGCGAAAATGGATGGTAAAATTGACAGATAGGTCAGGTAAGACCCAGCCAACAAGTTTGCTGCTTGTTCTCCAAACTCATAAGTAAGCTGCGGTAGATGTTAGCATCAAGACAGATGCCAGGTTTAAAATTGTCCAAGAAGAAGTTGAACTACTTCTCAGAAACCTGTCATCAGTACCTGTGGCTATCCAAATATCTTGGAAATGAAGTGCTGCCTAAAAAAGTGATTTAAGAAGAACTATCAGCTATTCCTGGACTAAAATGTGTCAGGCCACTGTGTGGCATTCACTGGTATTGCTGCCAACTAGTGAGTTCCTAGTACTAGCTGGGCAAACTCGCTGACAATGTTGCAACTAATCTTCACTTTCACTATAGGTTTTGTCCATAACCACAGCTCTGAATATTATGTATTACAGTGAAGGCAAAAGCTATTTTGCAGTTGCTATTTTTAAAAATGGCATTGCCATTCATGCATGCCAATATATTTTCAATGGTGCTAGTGGTTCACTAATACCATAAGTAGGTGTAGCAGGTTGTATATGACATAGTTATGCAAGTTCCCTATTGGAGCAAAATTTTACATAAACATTGGGATGGTTAGTAAGTCAATTAGAATTGATTGCAATTTGACTATCAATTTGCAAAAATCTCATCAAAAATGCAAATCTGCAGACAATTTTGTGGTTAAACTTTCTCTTTTGTTCAAATTGTTTTCAATTCAAATTACTTACTAAAGTTAAGCATTGTTAGGCCTGCTCAGTACTTGGATGGGTGACCACCTGGAGACAGCAGATCTTGTAGGTGGTTTCCCTTTTTCCCCTTATATTCCCCCCCCCCCCCCTCGGCTCTCTCTTCTTACTTTACCCAAAGGGCATGATTTGATGTGCTAAATTTGAAATTTTGCTACTCCTCACAAATTTGCATTTACTCTTAATGCATAATGAAATTTGAATTGCCATATTTTGTATCTATCTATCCATCCTTTTCAAATTGTGCAACACTAGGTGACAGAACCGATGAGCCCATTTGCATGAAATTTGACATAAGCACTAGCGGTGGGTGTGGAATGATTATTACATAATTAAATTATGAATTGGTGAATCTCTTGTCCATCCATCTTTTTATCTATTTCTATTTCTACCTAAGCATATGGATTGAGAGAGCAGCTGGGCTGATTAGGATGAAATTTGGCATGAATATTTGGGGTGGGTGTAGAATAATTATTGCTTAATAACATTTTAATTTTCCATAGTTTTAGTCATCTATCTATCCTTTCCTATTTGTGCTTAATCATTGGGATTGAGAGAACTGATGGATCAATTGGGATGAAATTTGTCATGAGTACTAGGGGTGTGCATGGAATAGTTATTACATAATTAAATTTTAAATTATCTTATTTTTAGTCAATCTGTCAATCTTTATCTATTTATGCATAACCACTAGGATTGAGATAACCGTTGGGCCGATAGGGATAAAATTTGTTATGGGAATTTGGGGTGGGTATGGGTAGTTATTAAATTATTACATCTTGAATTGCCATTTGTGTATCTATCGATCCATCCTTTTCTATTTGTGCTTAACACTAGTATTGAGAGAGCAGCAGGTCTCATTGGGATGAAACATAACATGAGCTCTTGGACTAGGTGGGAGTGATTCTTACATAATAAAATTTGAAATTGCATTATCTATCTATCTGTCTATCTGTCTATCTGCCCAGCCATCCATCTATCTATCTATCTATCTATCTATCCATCTATCTATCTATCTATCTATCTATCTATCTATCTATCTATCTATACATTCATCCCATCCATCTATCTATCCATCCATCCATCCATCCATCCATCCATCCATCCATCCATCCATGTATCTATCTATCTATCTATTTTTTAAACTTTTTTTTGCATAACCAATGGCATTAAGAGAACGTCTATGCTGATTTGGATTAAAATTGGCATGAACACTTTAGGTGGGTGTGGGGTGATTATTGTATGATTACATTTTGAATTATTATATTTTTGTGTATCCTACTCCATTTTTCTATATTTTAGTTATAAATCTATAATTTTCTATTCATACATAACCACTGGGATTTAGAGAAGAGCTGGGTAGATTGTGGTGAAATTTGGCATCAATCGATATATTTTTTGTTGATAGGTTTCCAGTGGACAGGTTTTCTGTATTAGGATAAAATTTTTTTTCCAAGTTTGTGCTTAACCACTGTCTTCAAAACTGGCTTCTTTAAATAAACCTCTAGCTTTCAGCCCAGTATTAATAATGAACTAAGTGATATGACAACAGTCCACAATACTTGCATATGGCTACAAAATAACCCTAGACACTAATCTCTACAATTAAAAAAAACATTATAAAATTAATGGACACTAATTAGGTCACTCGAACACAATGCAATCTTTGACACTATGGAGGAAAAAAGCATGGTCCAAAAATAAAAAATAAGCCATTCTCATATGTTCTTTTTATCATGTATTAAACAGGAGGAATAAAAGGATGGAAAAGGGAAAAAGTGAATGTGAAGGGGAATGGAGGAAGAATGGAGAAAAACGTGCACAATTGGGAATCTAACCACTGCTTTTCTACTGGAAATGAAGATGGGAGAGAAAATCTAAACACTGACTTTCCACTGGTAAATAAAGATTAAAAGGAACAAAAAGATAGAAGAAAAATGTGGAAACCAAAAAAAAAATACAAAGAAAAATGGAAGGAAAAAATGGAAGGAAAAAATTAGATGTAAAGGATAGGAGTAAAGATAAGAGATAAAAAGAGAGATAAAAAAAGAGAGAAGGAATAGGTAGAAGGAATAAGTAGATGAAATGTGATAGAAGAAAAAATAGAAGAAATAAAGATAAAATAAAATTATTGAAGAAAGGATAGAAGGAAAAAAGATGACAAAAGGTAAAAATGATAAAGGAAAAGAAGACAGATAAAAGAAGAAAGGGAAAAAAGATAGAAGGGAAAAAAATAGAAGGAAAAAAGAAATAGAAAAAAATTAAATGAAACAAATAAATGGGTGTGAAAAAGGAAGGGAAAATAAGGATGGAAAAAAAAAGAGGAAATTAGGGGAATCTAACTACCATGCTTAGGCTTGGGAACACTACACCTTAACCATTCCACCACACCCTTTCAAGCTTCTATTTATGAAAATTTTGACTTTTTTTTCCCCAACCAGGGGTTGTAAATTTAGGAAAATAATGGTTTGAAAGTTAAGTTATGATACCCACACTATGCTAAAAAAATTTTGGGTTATCTGACCAAAACTCTGGGAGGAGTTTGAAGTTGAATGGATGGACAGACAGACATACAGACAGAGAGACAGATAGACTGACAGACAGACTGACAGACAGACAAACAGACAGACAGACAGACAGACAGACAGACAGACAGACAGACAGACAGACAGACAGACAGACAGACAGACAGACAGACAGACAGACCAAAGAATTGTGAATTATAATAATATGAGAAAAATTGAGAATGACTTACAATGGAAGAAACAGAGCTTGATCTGCTACTGTATTGTGGTATTTCGTCATATGTTGCAACAAATGCTCCCGTCAATTTGAACATTGTGGAAGGAAATGTATTAGATATAATTTCTTGAAGATTAGAAGTTACCTCACTTGTATCAAGAATACGATAGAATACACTTCCACTTTCACTAATATCCACCATATGCCAAAATGGAGCAATTATGCTGCCTGGGAATCCACGCATATCAGCAAAATCATTTGGATCAAAAAGAGAAACCTTTGAACCTAAGGATAAATATCCATTGGCATAGACCTGTTCACAGCAAATGAGTAAATGAATTATCTATACATATCCATTAAATTTATTTTTCTTTATATATAATTCAACATGGGTTCCAACTTTACTGAGATATAAGTGCCAACTGCTTATACAGTATTCACTCTTATTTATGAAGGTTAAGGAAGTATGCAGTAACATTTCTATTATTTCTAACGTAAATATTGTTTTCAGTGATTCCCAAAAATGGAACAGAGTGACGTATCTCTTCAGTGCGGCTAAAATTATCCATAAATAAGAGACTGTCTCCAACTTCTAGACCATAGAATACCAGTGGAAAATCTATGTAAAATTGTAAATTTAAATAGAGATATCCATCACAATTCATTAACAAGTAATAATGGCATATGCATATTCCAACTTTATTAGAAAAAAATAGAGGTTGACTAAGATCTGGCTCTAGCTAATTAGCTTTAGTTTTTAATACCTGTTTGAGATTTTATTTTCTCTATTCTGTCAGCAACAATAAAAAGATGTAGAATATATGTCATACAGAGCAAGCAATCCATTGTCAGTATCGCCCTTCTACTGTACCCTCTCATAACAGTAGGTGAGCAAGCAACCTTATCAGAACCATGACAAGCTCACTACGACGCTAAAAGTTAGCGTTGCCTTCAAGCTGCGGTCTTCAAGCTTCTACCTTCTACCGTAGGTGGCGTATTCCGTAATCTGGTTCAAATTGCTAGACTGATAAAAAAAAAAAGGGAATGATTAGTCTGGTCACTGTTACCATCTTTAAGTGATCCCAGCATCAGTGTGGCATGAAGTGAAAATATAATATCAATTGCAAATATTAGTGGTGTGCTAGTGAAATCAGGAGATAATAAATCTGTAGAGCCTGGAAATCCTCAACCACATATAAAATTTGATAATTTGTCAGAGTGAGGGCAGGGAAGCCATAGTATTCTGAGAGCCAGTGTTCTAAAACCTTTTTCTTTATCAAGACCACTTCTTTTCTAGGAATCCACACAAGTAGTTTCACCAAACTTTGCATAATGACTGGGATGGTCTAGGAGCACAATTTTAAGGGTTTTTTTGAACCCTTCACCCCCTGTGGATGAGGTGGGGGGTGAGGTGGTGACCAAAAGACCATTTATGGCTTTTTTTGTGCTATAAGGCCCACATAGAGAGGTGTTGTCAAGTGTAATCCTGGCAGACTTAAACTAACCTTCACACAGGTTCTTATCTAAGTTTTATCAAAATTTTTTCAGTTGGTTGATCATTGACTACCAAAATTAAAATTTTGTTGGTTTTTAGCTTACGCTCATGATGTTAACACTAAAAGGGTTGGCATTATTGTTTAAAACTTTCAAACTATCATAGTTCAATCTCAGGAGATCAATGGAAAAAGGATAAAAAAACAACTCCAGCAAGGTAGATAAAATTTTTATATATAAAATGTTGACAAATTTTTGCCAGCATTAAAGGATCATACCTGCTAAGTACCATTGTAATCAGTACTGTGGTTTTGTAATGATAGCTAAGAACCATGCAGGAAAAAAAAAAAAAACGCCTTTTTGAAAATAATACATTTTATACTTTCTGGGTAATAGGGTTACAATGAAAGTGCAAATGAGGACAAGTGTCCAAACTATCACATGACTTCCTATTATATGCATACATCAATCAGTACAGGAAAAAGATGTGAAAACAATGAAACATAGCTTTACCACATTCATCCCTACTAAAACATAGATTTACACCAGTATTATCATATCAAGATATGTAGATACTTGAAGTGAATTATTAACTTCCGAACGAGTTGTATACGATGACTCTTCATATGTTAGTTGATTTGTTGATAACAAACATGCAGGGCTTCCAGAATCAGATAATCAGAGATTGGCTCAACTGATAAACTTGGTCCAAATTGTAGATTCGGATCTGCTTTTGTAGGAAAACTATCTGGTTGGATCAGAGAATCTGAATTCAATTTATTTGGCTCATCAAAGTCACTCTCAGCTTTTTTTTCTTTTCAAACTATCTCAGTTGATACACTGTCTCCTCCAAACTTGCTGTGGGGAGGTTTTTACAGGGTAAAATTTTGGTACAACTTTCTCAATGATGATTCCTGAGACTCAACCTGGTCAAAGAAGGAAAATCCTAACCATCACACTTTAACCAACAAACAATATCCTTCATTTTGCATTTTTATCATAAGTAGTTCTTTGCTCTCCTTGCTTAGTAAATGCATGATTCACAACTTGCCTTCAACAGATCAAGTGTAGTTCAAATCTGCCTGTGAAGAAATAGTGAACTTGGAATAACTCCTGTTTCGGCATGTATATGTCAGTATGAAGCTCTGCAACCTTTGAAACCGCATTCTTACATCCTTCTGACTTGCTGTGAGATCTTGCTTCATTGACTGAACAACTTTCTCTGCTAAACCATTTGATACTGGATGATATGGTGCACTCCTGATGTGTTTGATTCCTATCATTTCAGTGATGTGACAAAATCATCAGAAATGAATTGAGGTCCATTGTCAGAGACTATCTGATCTGGTAGCCCATATGCCACAAGCATCTGATTCAATAGATCCATTGTGTTACTCACAGTGGTAAATGGCATCATGGAAATTTGAGATCATTTCAAATGCACATCCACAATTAACAGAAACTTTGTTCCTTGAATGGTCCCATAAAATCCACATGAATGCGATGCCACTGGAGGTGGATGCCTCACAATTAGATATTGAAAATATGACACACCTTCTTCTCTATGACTTTGTATAGACTCGGCCACCATATGTGTGACCTTGTAACTGCCTTCCTTCTCGACAAACCTGGATGATCTTCATGCAACTCTTCCAGGAGCTAATCCTGCAACCTTTCTGGAACCACCACTTCAATACCTTAAGTAGACAAACTTTATCAATAGATAACTCCTTTTTTCTTCTATAAATAGAGATGTAAAAAAAACTTTCAACTTCACTTGGTCAGCCATCTCCAGTGTAGTGAAGCATTTTACTCAGGACAGGGTCATCCCTAGTAGTGGTTCGTTACTGAACTCCGGTTACTTGTAAAGCTTCAATTTGTGAAATTTTGAAGATTACAGGTTCAGTTAAGCTTGATGTAGTGGTGGTAGACAAAGGAAGTCTCAAGAGTCCATCAGCAAAAGCATGGTCTTTGGTCGGTCTAAAGTAAATATCATATTGATAGGCTGCCAGTATAAAAATATCCCATCTCTGTGATGTGCTGCTGCCATGAGTGGCATCCTTTTCTTAGGACCCAGAATACACAGCACTGGCCTGTGTCATCACTGTGTAAGTAGAGGACCATATAAATATGTAAGAAACCTCCATACTCCCAAATTGAATCAAGAGTCACTTTCTCTAATTAGCATAGTAATGGCCACTCATTGACAACATCCTTGTTTTGAATTGAATCGGTGGTTCCAAACCTTTCAACCATTGTGCATTACATCAGAAAGAACTGCTCCAATACCATAAGGAGTGTCATCTCCTGCCACCCTAACAGGTAAGATCATAATGTAGATGATAACAGCCTTGCTTTGGCTGCATTGAGAGCCACCTCATAGTCTTTTGACCATTTCCAGCGAGTATCTTGGCATAGAACTGAATCTAAACGTTGAATGAGGGAAGAAACTTTGGTGATAGAACTACTATAATAACTCAAAAACTCAAAATTGAACATAATCCTTTGATGTTGCCGTGGTGTAGGTGCCTCTTTCAGGCTGCCACCGTCACTCAAACTGCCGCCGTCACTCAAGCTGCCGCCGTCACTCAAGCTGCCGCCTTCAGCCTTCAAACTTTTATATCAGATGGTGTATTTATATAGTACCTTTCAGAGTGCTAGACTGATAAAAAAAAAAGAAGGGAATGACTAGTCTGGTCACTGTTGACTTCTTTAGGTGATCCCAGAATAAGTGTGGCATAAACCAAAAATATTATTTCAATTGGAGATATTAGCAGTGAGCTAATGAATGTACTACCATGTATTAAATTTAATAATTTGTCAAAATAAAACAACTGAAAGTTTTACCAAAATATTGAGAAATTTGTGCAATCCCCACTTCATATTATGAAGATCTATTTTCCTTTCTCTCTCCCACAAAGCACATGACAGAATAAGGTTCATTTCATTTTTTTTATAGCCTTCTTAATTCTGTTGCTACAAAATTAAATTAATGTACACACACATGCATGCATACACTCACAAATACACACTCACTCACTCACTCACTCACTCACTCACTCACTCACTCACTCACTCACTCACTCACTCACTCACTCACTCACTCACTCACTCACTCACTCACTCACTCACTCACTCACTCACTCACTCACTCACTCACTCACTCACTCACTCTTTCACTCACTCACATTTTCACTCACTCACTCACTCACTCACTTTTTCACTCACTCACTTTTTCACTCACTCACTCACTCACTCACTCACTCACTCACTCACTCACTCACTCACTCACTCACTCACTCACTCACTCACTCACTCACTCACTCACTCACTCACTCACTCACTCACTCACTCACTCACTCACTCACTCACTCACTCACTCACTCACTCACTCACTCACTCACTCACTCACTCACTCACTCACTCACTCACTCACTCACTCACTCACTCACTCACTCACTCACTCACTCACTCACTCACTCACTCACTCACTCACTCACTCACTCACTTCCTCCATCCCTCACTCACTCACTCACTTCCTCCATCCCTCACTCACTCACTCACTCACTCACTCACTCACTCACTCACTCACTCACTCACTCACTCACTCACTCACTCACTCACTCACTCACTCACTCACTCACTCACTCACTCACTCACTCACTCACTCACTCACTCACTCACTCACTCACTCACTCACTCACTCACTCACTCACTCACTCACTCACTCACTCACTCACTCACTCACTCACTCACTCACATATATATATAAAAACCTTCATTGATTTTGCGTGACCTTACAAAAAATCAATGAGGGGCTGACATGAGGTATAGTGTCAAAGTGATATACAAAATCACTGCACACTGGGCAAAGATACCTAGTCAAGCCACCATAAGGAGGAAGTGAATGAATACAATGAATACAATAAATGACTAAGGACAGTATACATAATAAAAGTAAATGTTTATGTATTTAATTAATTAATTAATTAATAAAATTATGATAATAATAAGTAAGTAATGAAGTAAATAAATAAATTTAAGAAAAATAATAAATTAAATAAATGATTAAATACAGTCTACTAATTAGAGTAAATGCTTATCTGGGAAGGAGGTGATAAAGTTACTGTTTCTATGTTATCACTCACTCACTCACTCACTCACTCACTCACTCACTTTTTCACTCACTCACTCACTCACTCACTCACTCACTCACTCACTCACTCACTCACTCACTCACTCACTCACTCACTCACTCACTCACTCACTCACTCACTCACTCACTCACTCACTCACTCACTCACTCACTCACTCACTTACTCACTTACTCACTCCTTCACTCACTCACTCACTTCCTCCATCCCTCACTCACTCACCCACTCACTCACTCACTCACTCACTCACTCACTCACTCACTCACTCACTCACTCACTCACTCACTCACTCACTCACTCACTCACTCACTCACTCACTCACTCACTCACTCACTCACTCACTCACTCACTCACTCACTCACTCACTCACTCCTCACTCACTCACTCACTCACTCACTCACACACAGAAACAAAAATGAAATTATAGTATATTTTATCCACACCTGGTTACACAATGCAATTTGTTGAAGCTGTTGATGAGCAATTTCTTCCTCTTGTAGCTCTATTAATCTGACTATGGCTTCCCCTGCCTTTTGTAAGCTGAAACCTCTCTCATTTGTAAATTTCTACAGATTTCGTTATAAAAAATGTCCAAAATAACCATAAAAAATGTTTCAATTCTTTTATCAAATCTATATTTTCTTTAATTATTGAATTTGTTAGCTGTAACATTCCTCATATGCTTTCTGATAAACAATATGAGCAAGAATTAAAGTGCAGGGTATCAGATGTGTACCTGGTTGCAGGAGAAACTTTTTTCTTCTTGTGTTTGATCTCTCTCATTTCCAATAGTTACCACTGAACTGGACTGCCTTACCCTTTTTGCAGCCTGTGTCATTCCTTTAATCTCTATTTTTCTCTTGGATGGAGGTACTTTTACCAGCAGTAGCCTGGAATATAATTGTATCTCCCAAAGTTGTTCTTTAACACTCCTTATCATTTATGATCACAATAGAAATTGGAAAAAAAGTCAAAAAAACAACTACAGCAACATTGATAATAAAATTTCCATATATAAAATTGAGACAAACATTTGCCAGCATGAAAGAATCATACCAGCAGAGCACAATTGTTATCAGTTCTGTGGTTTTGTAATGATAGTGAAGAACTTTGCAGGGAAAAACAACAACAATGTGCTTTATGCTACCTTAGTTAAAAGGTCACCTGATAGTGTACAGGAGGACAGCTGTCCAGACAATCACAAGATATTCTATTATATATATTTACATCAATTAATACAGGAAGAGGATATGAATATACAGGAAACAGAGTTTTTCCATATTCCTCCCTACTATAACATAGGTTCAAAGCAGTGCTATAATAACCTCAGTCTATCAGGAGGCTTTGTGTGTGCTCTTGCAGGATAATGATGTGTACATACATGAAATGAATTATTTATTTTAGAATAAGTAGTAGACTATGACTCTCCATGATTGGGTTGACTTGACAATAAAAGTGCATGGCTTCCAGTATCGGGCAACTGGAATGTCTGCTCTACTAATAAACTTAGTTCAAATTGTAGATTAGGATCTGCATTAATATGAAAACTATCTGGTTTGATCTAGTTAGAATCAGCCTGTGAAGAAATAGCAAACTTGAATAACTTCTGTTGTGGCATGGGGATATCTCAGTAAGAAACTGTAGCTTTGAAACAGTGGTCTTTAATCCTTCTGACTGGTTTTGAGAGCTTGCTTCAAGGATTGAACAAATCTCTATGCTAAACTATTTGATGCTGGATAATATGGTGCACTCATGATGTGTTTGACTCGAATAATTTTAGTGAAGGTGACAAAATCATAAGAAATGAATTGAGGTCCATTGTAAAAGATAATCTGATGTGGCAACCAATATGCAGCAAATATCTTTTCCAGCACATCCATTGTGTTACTCAGAGTGGTAGATGACATCATTGAACTTCAGGTCATTTAGAATACACATCCACAGTGAACAGAAATATTTCACCTTGCAATGGTCCCTCAAAATTCATATAAATTGGTTGCCGTGGTTTCTCTGACCAACACCAAGGATATAATAGAGCCACTGGAGGTGGATGCCTTAGAGCTTGATATTGAGAACATGACCTTGCTTTTTTCACTATGGCATTGTCTAGATTTGGCTACCGCATGTGAGCTTGTAAATGCCTTCATTCTTGACAAGCCTGGATGATCTTGATCTAACTCTTCCAGGAGCTAGTCCTGCAACTTTGTAGGAATCACTACTTCATATCCCAAAGAAGACAAATTTACTCAATGGATAACTCTTCTTTCCTCCTATAAATACAATGGAAACAAAACCAACTTCAACTTTACTTGGACAGCCATCTTTAGTGTATTGAAGCACATTGTTTAGGAGAGGGTTGTTCTTAGTAATGGCTTATAATTGTACTCCAGTCAATCCTAAAGCTTCAATTTGGGAGATGATGAAGATTTAAAGTTTACTTAAGCTTGGTGTAGTGGTGGCAGGCAAAGGAAGTCTTGAAAGTCTATTAGCATAAGCATTTGTCTTTGGTTGGTCTAAAGTTAATATCATATTGGTCATCATCATATCATGTCTGCCATCCTTCCAAGCCAAATCTTGAACATATTTGTCTTGCCACAAATGTCTTCTGTGTTCGGTCTGTGTTTGGTCTGTGTTCAGTCTGTGTTTGGTCTGTGTTCGGTCTGATGCCATAGTGTTCGCATGTGGTCATGAGGTGTGTCAGGTCACATGGTCGATACCACTTTTACACAGGTCTGTGTCAGTGTAGCCCCATATCAGTTTTGCTGATGGTTTAGCGGTTTTTCCATATTGAACTCAGTGTGCTGTGTGCCAGCTCTTCCATGGAAGATTTCCACTGTCAGGTAGTTGTTCTTTTGGTACAGCCGTGTATTGTTTTAGTGCACAGTCCATTTGAACCCATTTATCAGACCACAGTTCCTGTCGGGTGGCTTCGGGTGTTGTGTTAAGCACTGTGGTGCTGTTTATGAAGCTGTGCCTCGAGTTCAGATGACGTGTGATGGGCACATGGTTGTAGAGGTTGTGTCTGGGTTCGGTTACTGTTTTTTGTCATTCCTTTTGTGTGACAACCTGTTGTTTAATGTCTGGTGGAGCAATTCCTGAGAGCATGTACAGATCCTTTGTAGGTGTTGGGCAGATGCATCCCATAATGAAATGGCACATGTCATTCAGGGCAACAACATCATTGCAATGGGCTGACCAAGATCATACCGGGCAGCAATACTCCACTGTTGAGACACATAAAGCCATTGCTGTTGTGCACAATGTTTGTGGTTGTACACCCTAATTCGTTCCATGAAGTTTGCAGAGTAGGTTGTTCCATGATGCGATTTTGCCTTCGGTTTTCTTGCAGTGTTCTCGGTAGGTTAGTGTGCGGTTGAGGGTGATGCCAAGGTACACAGGATTGTGGAGGTTAGCTAGTTTTATGTTGTTCCATGTGACATTTGGCTCATGGTTCACTTGTTAGTTCTTTAGATGGTACACTACTAGTTGGATTTTTCCAGGGTTTGGTTGAAGATGGTTCTTGATGTAACACTACTGCATCTTGGTTAGTGCTACAGTAAGTGTGATCTCGATTTCCATGAATACCTCTTTTTGAATTGTGAGGCACAGATCGTCGGCATTCAGGAAACTGTTTGTTTATACTGGTAGAGACTGGTCATTCGTGTATATGTTGAAAAGAATTAGTGAAAGTATGGAGCCTTGGGGTAGTCCGTTACGCTGCAATCTCCAGTGACTTTATTTGCCATTCAGTTCAACCATAAAGCCGCAGTTTGACAACATTGTTCTGACAAATTTTGTTAGTTTTACATCCTCTGTAAGGTCAAAAAGTTTCTCCAGCAGACTTTTGTGGTTCACAGTATCATACGCAGCAGTAAGGTCGATCAACGCTGCTCCATGACCATTCCCAGTTCAAAGCCATCCTCAATATGCTGAATTAGATTAAGCACCCATGTACAGCATGACTTTCCTGGTCAGAATCCGGCCTGTTGATCTATTAGCTTCTGCTCTGTTGTTGGCTGTATCCATGTTAGTAACATCCATTCAAGCAGTTTGTATGCTGTGCACAGGAGGGCTATCGGGCAACAACTCTTTGGGCTGTTGGGATCTTTGCCAGGTTTTAGGAGAGCTATGACTTCCACCTTTCGCCATATTGAGGTGATTTCTTTGTGTATTAGGCAGTCCTTAATCAGTCCAAGTAACCAGGTCTGTGTTTTGGGACCATAGTGTTTCAACATCTCATTGTGGATGCTGTCCAGTCCTGCCGCTTTGTTGTTACATAATGAGGATATTGCACTGCCCAGTTCTTTCATCATAAAAGTTGACAGGATGGTAGGTCCCGAGTTGCATGATCGCAGTTTCACCTTCTGCATCTTCGGCTTGTAGAATTTGTCTGGCTTCCCATTGAGGAGAAGTTGGTGGGCAACTTGGTCGGGTGTCATGGTACATGAAATGTTTGGCTTGGGGTTACCACTGAGATTGGATAATGTCTGCCAGCCCTTTTTGCTGTTGTGGGTTAGGTTGATGTTCTCCACCATCTCCTCCCATTGGTGCTGGCAGGTCACTTTAAGTTGGTTACACAGATTTTGGCCAGCTTAAATGGTGTGGTTTCTGAAAGGGTCGCTGTTATTGAGATGCTGGTATTCCATGAGAAGTGTTGCTGAGTTGCTGGAGAGCCCGGGTATGTACTTGGTATGACAGCCACAGGGGACGTGCCTTCTGGCCAATGATCTAACGGTTTCCAAAAATTCACCGTACTTTCACCATGACACTGGGCCGAGATTTTCCATATTAATCTGAAGCTCACTTGTGAAATCATCCCAGTTTGCTTTCCTCAAGTTAAAGTGCAGTCAGAAAGGTTGCTCGATAGGTGTGATGATCGGCTTGATGGTAACGCTGTGCGGTCGATGCTACGAGTGGGTATGGCATCATATTTTGCACAATTACCCATGCCGCTGATATTTTCAGACACAAAAGTGAGGTCAGGTTTGTAGCCTCGCTGCCATCGGCAGCTGTAGAATGTGGGAGAAGATGACTTAAGTAATCAGTATCTTCAGGCGAATTATCATGTGAGCGACCAACCAAGCAAACTCTACCACTAGCTGTCAAAACCATGGGTCCTTTTCAGGACCGGCAGCAGGTGTCATATCTTTTAACTGTGAGGGACTAACGAGGCAGAAGGAGAAATTGATCTTGGAAATAGCGAATGAGAACAATTGTATCATGCTGTGCCTCCAAAAGACTCACAGAAAGGAACAGTCAAATAGCATCCATGTCGAAGGATTTAATCTGGTCACTGAAATCAAACATGCCAAACATGGTAGTGCAATTTTGGTGAAAAATAATATTGTGCCACAGTCAATGGCCAATACTGTCTAAGATGGAATAGAATTTTTGTCCATCATGCTGGATATATTGACATAACATCAGTCTATTAGCCACCAACAGTGAAATTCAATTTCCCAACTGATTTTTAAAAATTTTTGTACCAAAAATATTATAATCAGTGACCTTAACTTGCATAACCATTTCATGGGCCATGGAGACACCGACGAGAACAGCAGTGTACTGGAGGAATGGATGACTGCTAATGACCTCCATCTACTTCTAGCCCCTTCACTAATTCAGACTGACCTTAGCTTTATTCCAGTGTTCATTTTTTAATCTGGACATGATAGATATTTCTTCCTTCACTAATTCAGACTGACCTTGGCTTTATTCCAGTGTTCATTTTTTAATCTGGACATGATAGATATTTCTTCCTCAATTCCTACTGTTTCATCCATCAATTTCTCATCATTAATGTCATTTATGTCAAAGCTATCAGGTGCTTGTTCCTGTGAAGCCACCCTGAATAATGAGACAAGTAAGTCTAAGCAATCAATGCAATGGAGCTAGCTAGCTTGACAAACTCTTTCTAATCACTATACATGGATATATATTTTTATGTTAGTATGCTTGAATTGTTGGTTAGCAAACAGTAGAGAAGGAGAATGGGTGAGCATTATTAACTACATGTGGTTGTGGCAGTGTGTGTGGTTTGGTATTAGCCACACACATTGGAAGTTGTTTTGGCTACCCAAAGCTAATTAGAGGGCAACCAAGCCAAAATTTTAGTGGTTTCTATAATGTTTCATGTTAACATTGGCTGGGAAACACTGGGTTTATGCTGCAAGTATATATATAATATCTAGCTGAACTAGCATATTTGAAAAAAAAATCATGACTCCTAATTATTGAGATGAAAGACAGAAGTAACAGTTTCGGCTCCACCTTGGTAAGGTATATCTTAATGACAAGCATATTTTTTTCTAGTTTAATGTTCACTTCTTCCCATTTCTTGTCTGCATGCAAGAATGCCAGGTTTTTGGCATAATCACACATTTTGGCATTGATTGCAGGGGGTCATAGAATAATTGTTGATATCATTGGAGTTGGAATGAATTCTTGATGAACTCTGTTCTTCAGTTTCCATGATATTGATTGTTTGTTAATAACTGGTTTTCAGGATGAAACTGCGGTCTAACATCAGCACCTCGAAAAATTGGACAAGGTTGTCATGGGTCAACTACCAACATAGGCCTAGTTTGACCTATATTACTCTAACACATGATAAGTATGATTATGCCTGCATATTTACCTTATGATCACATGTAAAAGTAATGTTATTATGTGTTATGTTTATGATCCTATTTAGATCTTATACGTATATAAGTTTGTTAGACTCTGTGAAACTCTAGTATAGTGGACTTCATTGTGTGCATGTTATTCTAATCAATCTTATGCATCAAGTCTGGTAGGTATTATTACTTTTGCAAGTGACTGGATGAGAGGAGTGACAATATTGTTAAGGATTATTAAAATTTAAGTTAAATATTCTCAAAATTTCTTTGAGATAGCTTTAAGGATAACTTGTGAATGGTCACAACTCTGGTCGCAGCAACTACCATTTTGTAGAATAAAAAAACATCTCTGACTGAGTTGCCGATCCAGAATAATCCAAAGTATTTTAAAAACAAGGCCAAGAAGCCAGAAAGTCTAATACACTGAGGTCAGATTGATCAAAACGATACTGACCTTGTGGCCATGTTCAAAACCAGTTTCAATCTTAACTGTCAAGAAAGCTGCCTGATTAATAGTCAGCAAAATGCAGCTCGATCTGGTGACAGTTGTGGGCCAATGATGATATCAAGCCTTGTTTGGATGAGTTGTTCTGAGAGCTTGTATGTCCACACTATAATAAGATTGATCATTAGTTCTTAATATCATCAGCAGGTTTGTTAAGTTTTGGAATCACGATCACTCTAGATCTTCACCATATCCTTGAAATTCACAGTGTTATCATGCAGATCAAGTAATACCTGACAGGATATATATATTTTGACTGGATAGTCCTACAAGTTAGATGTTTGAAACAAATAAGGTTAAAAGACTTTCAAACATCTAACTTGTAGGACTATCCAGTAAAAAATATATATCCTGTCAGCACCAGCTTCATAATGCACCAGATGCTCCAAAGTAGATGCTTTCCCAGGGAGCACAAGAAGTTCAAGAAAGTGGAAACATAAAGATCTAAGTTCACATAGTGGTCCCTGGAGCTGATGGACATCTTTAGGGTAATTTATTGCACTGGAACTTCTAGGTGGAATGAAAAGGATGAAGATCGGCTGGGCATAAGGCCCTAACAGCATTCCGCTTGAGTTTCTCTAGTTGTCCAGGTTGTGTCAGGGAGTAATCATGCATCAAAACATCAATTTGTGTCCAGTTGGCTGTGTTACGTAAAAACTTGGTCACTTCATGGATTCCACTTTCTGTGTGAGCAGCGAGCATTTAATCCCACAATTTTAGGTGGTGGGCATCATGAATATGATTCTCTTGCAATAGAACAGCTGTTATTCATTGAATGTTAGCTGTGTGTTAGATGGTGTTGAGCTTGTGTTTTGTTACCATTGACGTTAACTTGTAACAGGGCTGTGCTCCCCCTTTTGATACCAGAATGCATGTCATGACCAGGTAACACAATCCTTTCAGGCATATTGTTGTTTTATTTTTCTTCTGACACAATTTGCTGACTTAATGTAGTTGTTGTTCTCCAGCTAGCACTGTGTGGAGGTTTGTATCTATACTTAAAAGTGACCACATTGGCAAGGCTTGAGTCAAAGTTCATAGACATAGAGTGAGAGTTCATCACTGCACTGCTGTAATGTTGGAAGCATTAATATATAATTTCATTGTATTCTCACTTTCATATTGGCAAAAGATAGTTGGTGTGATCTGATAACCCAAACATGACAGGTAATAATTATAACTGAGCTTTGCAAGGATAAAAAGAAAAAGAATGTACAGACAGACAGACAGACAGACAGACAGACAGACAGACAGACAGACAGACAGACAGACAGACAGACAGACAGACAGACAGACAGACAGACAGACAGACAGACAGACTGACAGACAGACAGACAGACAGACAGACAGACAGACAGACAGACAGACAGACAGACAGACAGACAGACAGACATAGATATATATTACCCACAATGGGCCTAGCAGTTTAAACAGTTGATGAAACCTGGCTATACTAACTTGTGGAGCATAGTTTTAGGCAGGATCTCATTTAACTGTTTCTTTCTCTGACTTCAAGCAAAAAAATTGGTCAAATAATTAAGCTACATGAGCTTGGGGTTCTTCTTTGAAACTCTACCAGGGTTTTATCCCTTGGGAGATATTGCTTATAGAGTTTAAAAATTACTTTGTCATTGGGCTGATCAATTCCTCTCTCCAGGTGGAGGATTTCAAATGGATTCCTTGTCATTGTTGCTTTCCCCCTTCAATCCATTTTTATGTGAAAATTTAGTAGATTACATGATAAAAATATGTCAATATCCTGTATATAAATAAGTGAGTTTTGGGCTATAATTTTTCGGTGCTGTTCCTCCTTCCTTCTCCTTTTTACCTTTCGTATCTGTTCACTCTTCTGGTTTATTATTTAGCTGTCTTGCATAGCTGCTATATCTTATTTAGTCTTGCAAATTGTACTTTTTAGTTTGTTTGTTTATTATAATGTTCTCATGAATACCACACATATTGATAAAAAGTATACTTAATAAATGATGCCACACTCTTTAATGAACTATTGTGTTTATCATGAAATTTTGTTGTACTCATTCACAATATGTATTTGTTCATTTATTTGTTGTTCAGTCACTCAGAATTAAATCTGAATAAGCAAATTACATGCAATTGCCTCTACTCCATTAATGTGTGACTAAAGACCACCAAGCAAGTGATTGCCTACTAAATATTAATATACATCAAGAAATGGAGATTAATATATTGAAGGAGCAATATGTAGCATATGTGAGCAGCGAGTATTTTTTTAAAAGAATTTTAGCATGATTTTGACTATGACTATAGTAGCTGTATATATGCTTTAAGTTTCATTATTTTTAAATATTAGACCTTTATTTATATCATACAGCTGGTGAAATGATGGAACCACAAAGGGATGTAGGAGATGTGGCTAATTCCACAGGATGAGTCGGTGTTGTACTGAACGTTTTTTTTTGCTCCTCCAGGAATTATATTACAATAATTTTTCTCTAATTACATATTTACTTGACTGACACAGATTTTACTTTCCTGAAATAATAAAATATGGTGATACAGCTATAATATACAGGGTATTTTGGTTTAAAATCTGCTATCTTGTACACTCTGTTATTGCAGGAGGAGGGACATTTTATACATTCTAGATTTATCTTAGTGTGAATTCAATATGCTTTGGTCACTGTTTTGGCTAAACTGCATATGGGAGAGAACCATCAAATTGCAATAAGTATATCTTCTTTTTGTTAATAAACTTGCCAATGTTTGGGAGAGAGTAAAATAATTTTATATGGATAAATATTCCAACATGACAGGGCTTCAGCATTGAGGGAATAATTTTTGCTCAGAACTTTAAATATTTAACTAATCAACTTTTATAACTACTAGCACACAATTGCTTGCTAGGCCCACTTTCGGTTAGCTGTGGTCACAAAATGTCTTAAGTAAAAACATATCTTATTGGAGGACTTGATTTTCTTGATCATATGCCTTTCAGGATGACATGTGTTATGATAGCATATGTGTTGAGGGAGGTCATGCTTTGTTGTAGGAAATGTTTTATGGATGGTCATGTATTGATGGAGTGCATGTCTTCAGGATGGCCTATCTTACAATATGTTGTGTTTTACTGAAAGACATGTCTTACTGGAGGTCATGTTTTACTTGAGGGTAGGCATTATAGGAAGGCATATATTGCTGTTCGAGATGACTTTCTGGGGTACATGTTTTACAGGAGGGCATATCTTACAGGATGATCTGTTGTACAGGGGGACACATTATATGAGGATAAGTTTAACTGGAAGGTATGTCCTATAGAAGTCATGTATTACATGAGGGCATGCCTTACAGGTGGACTTGTCTTGCAGTAGTACTACATGTAATATTAGTGGACATGTATTGTTCAAATTAATGAAGTAAATTAGGATATGTCTTACTGGAAGGCATGTCCAAGAAGAGGACAGGTTTTATAAGATGGTATGATATGCAGGTGGGCATGTATTACTGGAAGACAGTGGTGGTTATCATGTCTTTTATGAGAATATATGTTATGGGAGGACATGTGTAATAAGTGGGCATGTCTTGCAGGTCTGTGCAGAAACAACCATTTAAGCTGCTGTTAGTTTAGGCATCTAGTTGTTTATTTTCTTTCTACAGTAAGATTTGTTTGCTCTGTTCATGTGGTCTTCTTGGTTGACTTAAAATTTTTTTTAATACTGTCAGGGAATGAGCTGAGAAGTCTAAAGGACAAGACAAGAGAAAGAGGACATATTATTAGCATTATTACCTGTATTGTGATTCATTTACTGTTAAACACTTATGTGGTTTGTGTTAGTTAATAAATGGATTGTGTTTTCTGTTGTTCAATTATGTATGTTGTGTGTGCCAAAAGGCGTGAAGAAGCTGATTGGCTGAACAGAACACATACACAGCTAGAGTATCAGATTTGAGTAATTGTGAAAGGTGATTTTGGAGTCTTCTTGGAAAGCTAAGATTTGTTCTTGCTATTTTGAGGGTGCTGTACATTGAGTGGGTGTGAGAGAAAAGACTTTCTCTCCAGCTATTGCTATATTATTAGTATAGTTGCAGTTATTTGGGGTTACCCAAGTCTGGTTGGGTTTAGTTGTGGGCTCAGTTGTCTGGTGAAACCCATCTTAGCCGGATTTGTGACAAATACTATGTCTGTGGCTCTTTTAGCAATAAAAAAGCCACAGAATTCTGTATCTCCAGCTGCTGTCCAGAAGCAGTAGTCTCTTGCAGTGATAGGATTTCATGGAACACTTCTTCAGAGTTCATCAAATTTTTCTTTGAATTGCTGTTATTTTTTTTCTGTGTTAACTTGGCAGGCCATGTTAAAATGCATTAACCACTCTTGGGTGTGGTAGTGTGTGAAAGGCTGTGCATTCCATTCAATGTAAATAAAATGGTGGATGAGGAAGAGCCTTTTTTGGGCTTCTTTCTGTCACTACACTTGAACAATGTGGTTTACGAATGGGACATAGCTGAGATTACTTTCCCTTATCAGAATATCACATCTGCCAATTTTCAACAGGGTCCTTACAGCCATTTATCATTTTATCATGGATATATAAATAAATATATAAATATATAAACATCACTAGCTCTATTAACATAAGATAATAGTGATTCAGGAGATGACCTAAATGCTTTACACTACAAAGGATTTCAAGAAAAGTTCATGAAAAACCATGAATATATAGATGCAAGAAATTCACTGCAAACTTCAGAATCTGCCATCTCAGGGTGTATTATCAGGTTCAAAAGTGGAAGAGAGAGACTAAACATTTAAACTCAAAGCCATAAGGTTAGGATATCAGTAGTGATCAATTTATGCCCATGAAAATAGACATACCTCCTGCTCCAAAAGAATTGCTGCACTTATACAGGTGCAATTGCAAACTAGATGCTCTTCAAGAGGTGCACTTGCAGGAAGCATGGATTGGAATGTACACCTGCATGTGGTAAATGTAAAAGACTCAACTCTTCTAATTTACCAAAGTTTTCGGATGATGGAGATGATAACTTGGATGATTGAAACAAATGCCCTGGATTTTTTTAAACTCATGGAACTTCTATCATAGCTCATTTTTTAAAATCATTTTTTGTCACAAATATTTCAAAATTATATAGTTTTGAAATCTCAAACTTTCCTCTCAATATACTTTAAAGGGCTTCTGATACACAATACTGGAAAGTCCCCTGAATATTATAAAGTTGGAAAAAAAAAAATTCTCTTGCAATTTGTTTGGATACATCCACAATTTGACTGGACTAATGGTAGGTGACAGCAATAATTCAAAAACTTCACTATAAAATAGATTCCCATACAAGAGGTCCTGGGAACCTTATTAGTTAATCAACATGAAGCATTCACATCTTTCTATCAACACTCATCTTGTACTAATAGAGCTAGTGGTGTTTGTATATTTATCTATTTATTTATTTATTTATTTATTTATTTATTTATTTATTTATTTATTTATTTATTTATTTATTTATTTATTTATTTATTTATTTATTTATTTATTTATTTATTTATTTATTTATTTATTTATTTATTTATTTATTTATTTATTTATTTATTTATTTATTTATTTATTTATTTATTTATTTATTTATTTATTTATTTATTTATTTATTTATTTATTTATTTATTCAATGCATTCATTCATTCATTCATTCATTCATTCATTCATTCATTCATTCATTCATTCATTCATTCATTCATTCATTCATTCATTCATTCATTCATTCATTCATTCATTCATTCATTCATTCATTCATTCATTCATTCATTCATTCATTCATTCATTCATTCATTCATTCATTCATTCATTCATTCATTCATTCATTCATTCATTCATTCATTCATTCATTCATTCATTCATTCATTCATTCATTCATTCATTCATTCATTCATTCATTCATTCATTCATTCATTCATTCATTCATTCATTCATTCATTCATTCATTCATTCATTCATTCATTCATTCATTCATTCATTCATTCATTCATTCATTTATTTATTTATTTATTTATATATTTATTTATTTATTTATTCATTCATTTATTTATTTATTTATTTATTTATTTGTATGTGTATGATAAACTGCAAAATGGCTGTAAGGATCCCTGTTGAAAATTGGTAGATGTGATATTCAGGAAAGGGAAAGTAACCTCACTATGTGCCTTCCATAAGACATTCCTACTTTAAAACATGTATTTTAAAAATACATGCCCACGTATACTACACATACTCCAGCTGGACATGTCCACCTGCAAGACATGCCCTCATGTAATACATGACTTCCTCTAATCCATACCATCCAGCAAAAACCTATCCTCATACAGGTGTCCTCCTCCATCAAGAATTATCCAGTAAAATATGCCCTCTTGCAAAACATGTATTCCAGTGAAACAACATGAACTCTAAGACATGCCCTCCTATAATACATACCCTCAAGTAAAACATATCCATAAGAAATGTCTTTCAGTAAAACAGAACACATATCAAGATATGCCATTCTGAAAACATGCACTCAAACCAACATGACTTCTCATAATACATTTCCTCCTACACAGCATAACCTCCCTCAAGACACATGCTCTCATAAGACATGTCTTCCTGAAAGACATGTACTATCATAAGACATGTCCATCCATAAGACAATTTTGTGACCACAGCCTACCAAAGGTGGGTTTAGCAAGCAAAATGGCCGTAGGCCACATATGCGTGCTAGTTTGTATAATACAGGTCCTATCTACTTGATAATTCTTTCCACAAGCCATTTGAGTACATCCCAAGATTCAGTGCTAGCACAACCTTTACACAGTTTCTTGCAAGGTGATCAAGATATCTTTTATGTTCTTATTGTCAAAGAGTTACATGTTCCTTGTTTAGGGTTTTGGGAGATATAGGCATATCAAACATGGTGTTTTGAGAATAATTCAGTCAGGCGAAGTTCACAGTTCTGTGTATGCGTGTTTGGGGGGGATGGGGAATTCTGATACATAAGGAGAAACTGTGACAACAATGAAATTAGAGTTCCTAGATCATGCCTTCCTGCAGTAAAAGATTTTTCGAATGTCTGGACAAACATCTCAGCCACCCATTTCATGGCAGAATGATATGGATCACTCTTAAAGATGTTTTATGCTGCTAGCAACCATATAAAATGCAAAACTACCAGCTGTATATTTTGAGCCATTGTCCATAATTAATTTTTGGGTACTCCATACCAGCCAAATAAAGTTTGGAGTGCATGCAATATGCTCTCTGTGGTTGTACTCTTTATTGGTTAAACTTCAAACCATTTATAATACTTATCAACTACTACTGGGAACATGATAGCTATAAAGGGCTCGGCATAATCTATGTGAATTCACTCTCATGCCTCTCCAAGCCAAGGTCAGGAATGCAATACTACCAGTAGAAGTTGATTCCTGATGCTCTGTCAAGCTACACGCACCTTCACTACATTCTCAATTTCTGTGCACCATTCGGGTCACTATACATCATTTTTTGTTAAACCATTCATGTTAACAATTCTACGATAAAAATATGTAATTTCTGCAATATCTGGACTGCAACTTCATAGGCATGATGATTTCTCTTTCGCAGATTAGACAGTCCACTATTTCAGCCCAATTTTCAATGACAGGAAGCTAACTCCAGTAGTATTGCCTTGGGCCAGCCACTCTGTGTGCATTGCAACAACCGACTTAGCATCAAGTCTTGCTCTCTCTACTTTCGCAGTTGTTTAGCCATGATGGGAAGAGAATCTATTTGTTTTACATTGAATGGTGTAGCATTCTTGGAAGCTTCTATATCAGTGCCAAGCACATCAATTAGTGGAAGGCATTTTATTTGATCATGCTGCCCTGTGGAAGTTCATTCCGCATCGTATAGATACCCCAATAGCAAAATGGTCAATTATTGAAGCCATACAGCTACCAGTGATGGTAAAGACTTTTTGGAACTTAAAATGGCCAATAGGGTTCTATTATTTGTTACCTATTCTCATACTTTACCCCCGCAATGAGAATAGTAAGACTTAATTCTCTTTATCTTCTCTGCATTAACAATAATGATTGATCAATCAACTTTTAATAATCTAAAATAAAGGCCACACTGTATTGAAGACCTATTTCCTCTGCCTGAATAGCTATTATCAATACAGTGATGGATGAGAGATTTGACTCCAGGATAGTGACGCACTCTCATGTCTTTGCTCAATGTAACCCCTGTGAGGAGGATTTTAAGACTGGAATGGGTGAAAGTCCAAGTGATAAACACCCTAGTGAAAAAATTGCCCTCACTATCAGCCAACCAAAACTCCCTATGTCTCATTGACAAAAGTAGTTGCATCATCTGAAGCTAATGCCCATGGAACAATTCCTGCAAATGACTCTAATCTCCTTCATATCCTTGAACAAATACACATACAAAATACAGACTTCTAACAGGCCAAAGATCAGACAAATGAAACATTTGCTAAGGCTACAGGCAGTCCTATAACTGTGGCACAGCAAACCAACCACCTACTCTCCCACCAATCTTTAATGAATATCAAGGCCAACAAGATATTGCCCGCTTTGAGGCACACATGAAAATATATGGAATAAATTAAAATGCATGGGCCACTGAGCTAAGAGCTTTACTCAGAAAAAACTGGATTAACTTGGCCATGGAAATGCCTCCAGGAGAATTATGCAATTTTGATGCTCTGAAGCAACAATTGTATGCCCATATGGAATAAATTAAAATGCTTGGGCCACTGAACTAAGAGCTCTACTCAGAAAAAACTGGATTAACTTGACCATATAAATGCCTCCAGGAGAATTATGCAATTTTGATGCTCTGAAGTGACAATTTTATGCCCATATGGGTATTTCCAAATCAATATAGTTCAATAACTGGTTCACTCCCAAGATCAACCACTGAAGCTGTAAGAACCTGTACCTGAGACTGTACTTCTGTCAAAGAAGTTATTGAACTTTTACTAGGGAAATTGCTTATAGACAATTTAATCCAAAGATAACCACTCAGGTGAGTGCCCAGAAACCCACATCCCAGCAGGAGCTGTTGAGTATTACTGACGAACATGTTGCTGACATTGGCAGAGAAAAGGAATCTTCTCAGAGTAAAAGCACTTTGAACTCCAACCCACCTATCAGAAGCTGTATACACCATTCTTCTCAGAGTAAAAGCACTTTGAACTCCAACCCACCTATCAGAAGCTGTATACGCCATTCAACCATTACAAGTTTCAACAACTACAGCCTCAAGCTCAAAACCAATCCTAGATTCAGCCCATTACCCAACTTCAGACCAAGCCTCAGATTAACCAACTGAAACCATTTCCTCCCTTCCAGCAGCAAGGCAGAGTCAGACCACCCACTAAAACTTCTGCTCATTGTGGTGGTTCAGGTGGAAGACCATTTGAGCCACAGTATAAACTATCAAAGCATTTCGACATAGATAAAAGACCATTATGCTTTACCTGTCAGAACTGGGTCCACATCAGAGCTGTATTTCCTGACAGGAATGTGTTAGCTGTCCCCACAGATGACCAAGTAAACATCTATCCAAAATTACCTTCACAATTTTTGCAAACTAGTCCGATTCCTTTAGGACTTCAGAGATGACTACTCTCTCATCAGCTCAAATATTGTACAGCAACTTAAGCAGTAAAATCTTGCAGTACCAGCACCATCATGATTGATCATTACCCAATGTTTTCAGGGTATGTCAGAATCTAAACAAACAGTTGTTCTCCCATGTCTCCTTTCAGGTTCTGAGGTTTTTGTCAACATAGCAGTGACTGACAAACTTGATTGTGATTCTCTCTTTCACAGAAATTTTAGAAATATTTGCAAACTCATTCACCAGCCTGCAGGAGCAGATCCCCTAGAAATCTTAGTCATCCAGACGAGAGCCCAGACCTAGACAGATGTCGATAAGACCTGTCTAATCAAGTATATCAGTTTAAAGATTGATTCATACCCAACGCCTTTAAGAATCTGCTAGGACCTGTTGTGATTTTTCAAGGATGAACATGTTGCACCAAATAGATCCAGACAGCAACACTGACTCCAGTGGAAAAACAGATATTCAGCAGAATAATGCAGCAAATTTTATCATGGGGCAAGGTGCAGCCAACACTGTAATAGCTTTATTGAAGACAGCCAATAGGGAGGACTCACCATTTGTGACTAATAAAGGGATTCTGATGTGAATGACAAAAGAAAAAGTTGGTAAACACTATACAGGTCATTGTACCCAAATCTGACAACTAGAATTACTGAAGATGGATCATTTTGCCCCAGCATCTGGGCATACAGGAGCAAATGGAATCAAGTTTAAAGACTTAAAGAATTTCTCCTGTCCTGAAATCTGAAAAAGACAATCTTGTGAATAGTGTCAAAAGAATAAAAATAGGTCCAATAACTGTGCCCCTTCACCCTTACCAATCTGCCCATTTGTCGACCTTCCCATAAAGTGCCTATTGATAATGAGGCCATTTCTCCTCACTCGTAACAAGAACCATTTCATACTTATCTACACTGATGATGGATGGAGGTATCCACAAGCCATTCCTCTCAAGAAGGTGACAGTCACAGAAGTTCGGAATGCCCTCATGAATAATAGAGGATCCAATTCTCTCTCAGGCTTAGAAGTAATGAAGGAAAAGTTCAGGTAACTTGGAGTTCATTAATCTAAATAGATCCTTATCGCCCCCAGTCTGATTGAGGAGTAGATGCTTTCATCACTCTCTTTTCCAAATGATTACTATTAGTTCTAAAAAAGGACAACAAATAGTATAAGCTCCATCTTCCACATTAGACTGATAAAAGATGGTACAAAGCTGTGGCTGAATTCCAGACACTCTGTGTCCTGCCAATGCCAGCATGAAACATTATAGAAGCCATTCAAATTTCAGCCGGTTGGCCTTTTAATGAGCTTTTGGCAGCTAAAACTACTTCGTTTGGGTTTGGTTGATACTAAAGCACAACCATACTCAGTTATTAATGCTCACCCAATTACTTGGACTCCATATGCCAAATTACAGACTGATTGGTTCATAAATAAGTTTTTGGTAGGCATAATAATGTCCTATGAGTTTGGCAATGAGCAGATCACACCCATTTACACACAAACACATGATTAATAATCCATTTTTTTAAAACCTCATTCCAAATTTGAGTCTGGATTAGCTTTTAATAGCCAAAACAACATCCAGTGGGTGTAGCTATGGCCAACTCTCACCCATATGTGGTTGATAATTCTTTCCTGGCTACTTGCAGGCCATACACCAACTATGATTGGTATTTTCCAACCAAAATAACTTTCAGTGGGTGTGGCTATGGCATAACTTCACCCATTAACATGCCCACATGTGTTTAGTCATGCTCACCCAGATTCTTATAGAGCACATGCCAAATGGCCTTTTTTGGTCCCAGGGTTTGGCCATGATGCCTACATACATAATACAAAAATGCATACATAAAAACCAAAATGTACATTAAAGTGGGTTCATGGATCTAACTCCTTAGGTCCAATCTTTATCCAGAAGTTCTTTTTTTTTTGTGGCACTTTTTCTCTTTACAAACCAATGGGAAGTGGTGTTGTAATGAGGGATCCTGCCTATGTTACTCCCAAATTCAATTTGTTTATGCAACAATGTATTAACATGTTTTAAGTTTGTCGCTCCACTGTTTTTAATGCCAAAATACATTTTTGGTGTTTTTTTTTTAGCCTGATGTGGACACAGAAGTAGGTGTGGTCATATACATGTACTTAAAATATTATCCAGATTGAATTGATTCTAAATAAATATGGGTTTATGGCCTAACTCCTTAAATTCAATTGTTTCTGCTGATAAACCATTTTTGGCATATTTAGCCTTATACAGGAAAAGAAAGATGTGTGGCCAGGAGGAACCCAGCCCATGTTACTCTGAGAGTGAAGTAGTATAAGCATACAAAGTTTAAATCTGCAGCTAGAAGGGTTTTTCTAGAAAAAATACCATTTTTCTCTTTTTCTCATTACCATGGTTACCATTTTCCAAAATTTTTTGTCTATATTTTAAGTTGGGTCTAAACTAATCATCATGCCAAGTTTCAGAAATATCTACCTACACGTTTGGCCAGAATGATGGCACAAAATAACAGAAACACAGACAGACAGACAGACAGACAGACAGACAGACAGACAGACAGACAGACAGACAGGCATCTCCTTTTATATACATATATATATAATTAGTTTCAAGAGTTTTGTGGAGCTATAAAGTAATTTTGTAGCATTTGTTAAAGTATATCAGCAATTCAGTTAGTCAGCCTCCTTCTTTGAAAGGGTGAGCTTCATAGCTGTTGTGGTTGATTTAGTTCAGAGAAATGGTATAGAATTGGAGCTTCAGTGTGTTGTTGTTGGTCAGGGTACAAATTTAGTGGTTTTTATATAATGGTTAAGTGCACAAATGTAAAATATAAAATGTGAATATATTTTTTACTTAATTTGGTACCTCTAAAGAAATATTCATATTGTGGAGGTATAAATGCATGATTTGCCCAAGCACTTGTTACCCAGTTTATGTTTCAATGCCAAATTTGTTATAGACTTTTATAAACTAGTTTGATGTGAGAACATGATTTGGCAGGAAGACCCTCAATTATCTATTGAATATGTAAAGTGGAGGGTATCAAGACAACTTCCAGAAGCTTAAAGAAAAAAAAATTAGAATAGCTTTTTTTTTTTGATAAAAACAAATATAAAATTTGTCAAATTAAAAAATAAAAATTATAGCACAGTTTTTTTAGCCAGTCCTTAGCATTCATGACTATTATAATATCTGAAATTATACTATATTCCAAGTGGTGGTCTTCACACAAATTTGGTATATATTTTTTGACTGTTTACTTTGAAAGTGCTGAATCTATTTTTCAGCTACACCTGCATTACAGACTTCAGGTCAATTAAGTTAATAGTTTAACTATCAGGTCTTGAAGAATTGTGTAGCAATTCAAACAATAAAAAGAATTTACTGATTTTTTAAAATTTCCCCTTGTGATTGTTTGAATTTTTTTTCTTTTTTTTTCTTCTTCCAGTTACTCTTCATGAGGGATGTGTATGAAAGTATATTATTTTGAGATGGTCATACTTGGCTTGTGTCCTGAAAGTGTTTGACACTTTATTGTGTCAATAGTGAACATGAACTCCAGTGTTACAACATAGCATTCAGTGCATTAACTCTAGAGTGCCATAGAGTGTAAGACTCACACTAATAGGAAACTTCATATTTGGTTGTGTGTATAAACTCAACTTGTATACATCTCCCATTACCTCTGGTATGAGAAGTGTATCAAATTTCCTATGAGCCTGAACAATTTTGAAACAAAATATGCAGTAATAATAGTCATCCTATTTGTGATTAAATAAATTACTCTGCTGGTAATAGCAAGTGCAACAAAACTATGAGATAATATTTAATTGTGTATGAATATTTATATAATTGTAACTACGTATGCATATATAAACTATATTCTATATTACACAATCTTAATTCTATGTATATGTTGGTAAGTTTTGTTTAATAAAGATATTACTCTATCTATAATTTTGATGGTAACAAAAATTGGATGGTCAGGGTTTAGTTAATAAATTGGATTTACTACCAGCTTTGGCTATTAATACATTTTATGACATACAATTATCTATTATTGCTATTTGGTGTTCTATGTAGTAGTAAAGTTTCCACTGGTTTTGTTTGGATCGCACATAGGAAGAGGAGATCATTTGTCAAATAGAGGATAAGTATTATAATTAGCTCTCTCTAGATCCTTCCCATATTTAGGACAGCCACAAAATCTTGTCCATGTAGGAAACAGGTACACACTATGTGAATTTTATTGAGCAATATAAATAGCTATTGATATTCTGTTTAGTGTAACCCAAACTAACACCTAATGAAGGGGCACCACTTTAGTGTGTGTTGACAAATAGTTGATTTTTTTTTTTAATTATCATAGACAGATCAATGGAGGAGAATCATTGGATTTTGGTGAACTATTAGGTTTATATCAGTTTAGTCAATTTGGTGGTGAAGCAGACAATAGCAGAACTGGACTAATATTTTACAGGAAAAGGATAATATCAGGAAGTAATAATCTCC